>JAYMFT010134598.1:0-12962 GCA_038088735.1 Panulirus argus
TTCTCACACGGTCGCCTATTGTATTGAGGTTCATCTCCCAATGGTTTCTTAGACGGTCGTATATTGTATTGAGGTTCATCCTTCCAATGGTTTTTCACACACTCCCATATTGTATTGAGGTTTATCTCACACTGGTTTCTCACGGGGTCGCATATTTTATTCAGGTTTATCCTCCAATGGTTTCTCACACGGTCGCATATTGTACTGAGGTTCATCCCCAATGGTTTCTCACAGGTTCGCATATTGTATTGAGGTTCAACCTCCAATGTTTTCTCACACGGTCGCATATTGTATTGAGGTTTGTCCTCCAATGGTTTCTCACACTATCGAGTATTGTATTGAGGTTTATCCCCCAATGGTTTCTCACAGGGTTGCATTTTATATTTAGGTTCATCCCCCAATGGTTTCTTACACGGTCGCATATTTTATTGAGATTTATCCTCCAGAGTTTTCTCTCAAGGTCGCATTTTGTACTGAGGTTTATCTCCCAGTGTTTTCTCACACGGTCGCATATTGTATTGAGGTTTATCCTCCATTGGATTCTCAGACGGTCGCATATTGTATTGAGTTTTATCCTCCACTGGTTTCTCAAACGGTCACATATTGTATTGAGGTTCATCTCCCGATGGTTTCACACACGGTCGTATATTGTACTGAGGATTAGCTCCCAAGGGTTTCTCACAGGGTGGCATTTTGTATTGAGGTTCATCCCGCAGTGGTTTCTCACACGGTCGCATATTGTATTGAGCTTCTTCCCCCAATGGTTTCTCACACTCCCATATTGTATTGAGATTTATCGCCCAGTGGTTTCTCACAAGGTCGCATATTGTATTGAGGTTTATCTCCCAGTGGTTTTTCACATGGTTGCATATTTTACTGAAGTTTATCCTCCACTGGATTCTCACACGGTCGCATATTGTATTGAGGATTATCCTGCAATGGTTTCTCAAGAGCTCGCATATTGTACTAAGGTATGTCCTCCACTGGTTTCTGTCAGAGTCGCATATTGTATTGAGGTTCATCCCCCAATGGGTTTTCACACGGTCACATATTGCATTGAGGATTACCCCCTAATGGTTTCTGACACGGTCGCATATCGTATCGAGGTTAATCCCACACTGGTTTCTCACACGGTCGCATATTGTAATGAGGTTTATATCCCAGTGGCTTCACACACGGGTGCATATTGTATCGAGGTTCATCCCCCATTGGTTTCTCACAGACAACCATATTGTACTGAGGTTTATCCCTAAGTGGTTTCTCACAAGATCGCTATTTTATTGAGGTTTATCTCCCAGTGGTTTTTCACATATTTGCATATTGTGTTCAAGTTTATCCTCCATTGGACTCTCACACGCTTGTATATTGTATTGAGGTTTATCCCCCACTGTTTTTTCACAAGGTCGCATATTATATTGAGGTTTATCCCCCTGGGCTTTCTCAAGGGCTCTCATATTGTATTGAAGTTTATCCCCCATAGGTTTCTCACACGGTCGCAGATTGTATTGAGGCTCATCCCCAAATGGTTTCTCACACGGTCGCATATTGTATTGAGGTTCATCCCCCAATATTTTCTCACACTTTCACATATTGTATTGGGGATCATCCCCCAATGGTATCTCACACGGTCGCATATTGTATTTAGTTTTATCCCCCAATGGTTTCTCACGGGCTCGCATATTATATTGAGGTTCATCTTCCAATTGTTTCTCACACGGTGGTATTTTGTAATGAGGTTCATGCCCCAGTGGTTTCTCACACGGTCGCATATTGTACTGAGGTTTATCTCTCATTGATATCTCATACGGTCGCATATTGTATTGAGGTTCCTTCCCCAATGGTTTCTCACACACTCCCATATTGGTTCGAGGTTTATCCCCCAGTGGTTTCTCACAAGGTCGCATAATGTATTAAGGTGGGTTCTCACACGGTAGGATATTGTATTGAGGTTTATCCTCCACTGGATTCTCACACGGTCGCATATTGTATTGAGAATTATCCTTCACTGATTTCTCACATGGTCGCATATTGAATTGATGATTATCCTCCACTGGTTTTTTCACGGTCACATATTGTATTGAGGTTCATCCCCCAGTGGTTTCTCACACGGTTGCATATTGTATTGAGGATTATCCCCCAATGGCTTCTCACACGGTCGCACATTGGATTTAGGATTATCCCCCAATGGCTTCTCACACGGTTGCGTATTGTATTGACGTTCATCCCCCAGTAGTTTTTAACACGGAAGAGACAGCTATAATACCGTCAACCGGAAAAGTGAAGGAAAGGTAAGCTACAGAAGTTGTCAGGGATGCCCTTAACTGATGACCAGAAAGACCTATCAGTGGATGACGAGAGGTTATCGCACTTCCTTTGTATAAAGGAACGCTTCGCCTCACGGATAACGTGCTTGGAGGAAAAGGGGATAAATGCTTCCATTCCCGCAAGAATAACCTCTGCTATGCGTTTGGCGGAGACAGAAACATCACCACACAAAAGACAGTAGTTTACCCAAGGAAAGTCAGAAAAGAAGTTACGCAAGTTATTCCAGTCAGCTTTGTTCAGGTGCCAGTATTTATGCTTACAAGGGGCTACTGGAGGGGAAGGTGTCGTAAGAATACATATATTTAGGAGAGTGTGATAAGATGAACTAATTGGGGGCGAGATTGTGTATTTACTGGGAGATGGACTAGAGGTGAAAAACAAGTCCAAAATATTAGGAGAGTGGTCTTAACATTCAGGTATATAGGTAGGGTGGGAAATAATTTGCTCTAGATCATTGAGAATGGAGAACGTGAGTGGTTCGATCCTCCCAACTTCCGTATGGGAGGAATTTCATTTTCTGTACTTAGTGTTACGTTTTCTGATTGTGGTTAATTTGAAGAAAGTTGAATGATGAACATTAAATAACTGTTTGGTAAAGAAACCACTTCCTTGTCATCGTTAGATGAGGTGCAAATTATTTTTAGTTAAGGAGAATGACACATTATTTCTCATATTATTCTTACTCTTCATGTATTTTGCGAATACCGTTGGCATCTTTCTAATGTTGACATAATTCTCCCTTCAAATCCTCTTTTACTAACTCCAGTTTTTACTCTACAATCTCTTTGTTGATATTGTGCAAGTTGCCTGATCCTGTAGACTGACACTCACTGTATGTTTTTTGCACACATTTCTTTTACGCCTAATCAAATCTTTTTTTATATCAATCTAGTTTAAATCTTTTGTTTACTGGATAATGGCAAGGATCACAAAAGCTACCAGATATATTCTTGTCGATTATGTCACTGTTTAGAGGAACCTTCTCTTGTGGAATATTGCAAGTTTATATCTATTTTCTTTTAGGTAATTATATGCAATATGTTTTAAATTAATGTCAACGACCAAAATGAATTGATGTGTAACGCTGACATTTTAATTGTAAATCATATACAAAGGATAGCAGCACATATTACTGGATCTATCCTTGTGTATGATGGCACGTGTAATAGGAGCTATCCTCGTGGATAATGGCATATATCACGGGACCTGAACTTTTGGGTAATAGCCCAACTTGCATCTAGGAAAAAGTACGTAGCTAGATGGTATATGCACATCGAAACTCATAATTGCTACGTCTCCGAACAGTTTTATTTTTCTATGCTAATGATTTCACCCTCAGCCTCAAAATTCCTTCCTGTTACCTTTATATTTCATGGCCTTGCCGTCCGTAGTCCGTTGATGTAAAGATATGTATTGAAGTCAGTCCTACTGAACCTTCATGAGAACTGAAGACGTTATAGGGGAAGCTTCCTTGATAAGACGGATCTGTGGAGCTCGGTGACACAGCGCATTTACTAAGTGCACTGTATGTCTATTGCTCCTGAGCATTCTAAAGAAACGCACACCTTACAGGCTACTGGAAACTCTCTCTGTGATACTGATTGTGTATGTGGAAGACCTGATCCCACGTTCTGTTCTTGCGGATAATGATGTGTGTTACGGGACATAGTCTTGTGGATAATACCTTATATTAAGGTAACTAATCTTGTGCATAATGGTACGTACTACAGGAATTATTCTTGTGGATAATGGCTTGTATTAAGAGACCTATATTTGTGGATAATAGCATGCATTACAAGACCTATTTTTGTGAATAATAGCATGTGTTACGGGACGTTTTCTTGTGAATGATAGGAAGTGTTACCGGTACCTCTTTAGTATATGGGAAGGACAGATAAGAGACCTGATGGTCTATGACGAGTTTCTCTTCTGAAGTTGGGACAGAACAATATAATAGAAAGTTTCTCCTCACCCTACACATTCCATGATTTATCATCTTTATCATTTTTCTAATATTTTTACCTACAACCAAAATAAGATAAATACTGTAGGTCGATAATATGAGAAGCATTTTTGGATCTCCTATTTCGTAAATTGGTATTACAACTGACAAGCGTCCAGTCATCCAACGCTCTAAATTCTGGTAGCAATGTGAATGCTTTAGTGATCGGAACTGTTATCTTTTTAGAGTATTTCTTTCTGTATTTAAGTACACAGGACCATTCGACTCATTCGGATTTATTTTTGTAAATACTAAGTTCCCCACGAATTTGAATGTCAAGTCTTATATTGCTTTCTCATTCTCTGTTCTTGGGTCTACGTTTTCTGCTTGTGATTAATCTGTGGAAAGTTGGATAATGAACACTAAATACTTGTTTGGTAGGGAAACCACTTCTTTGTTATCTTTTGATGAAATGCAAGTTATCGTTAGAATAGAAGAAGAAACATCATTTCTTATATAATTTTTACTCTTTATGCATTTAGCGAATACCATTGGGATATTTCTAGCGTCGATATAATTCTCTCTTTAAATCCTCTTTTACCAACTCCAGTTTTCTCCCTACAATCTCTTTCTTGATATTTTACTAACTGCATGATCCTATAGATTGACACTTACTTTAAATCTCCAGCACACATTTCTTTTTGTATCTCTGTCTAGTTTAAATCTTTTGTTTAGTGGATAATGGCAAAGACTACAGAGCCTTTTACTGTGGACGACGGTAAGTGCTATAGGTTCTTTCTTGAGCAAAAGTTATATAACATATTCCTGTTGATTATGCTACCATATAAAGGATCCCTTTTTTGTGGAATACAGTAAGCTTTACACGTATTTTCCTTTGTGTAATGACATACAATATGTTTCGGGTTAGTGTTAATGAATGCGTAATGTGTAACGCTGACACTTTCTTGCAAATTATGTACAAAAGATAACTGTATGTATTATTGGATCTATCCTTGTGTATGACTGGGTGTGTTGCAGGACCTATCCTTGTAGCTAATGACATGTTACAGGGACTAGCCTCGTAGATTATGGCATATGTTACAGACCTGTTTTTGTGGATGATGACATGTGTTACGGAACCTATTGTTGTGGAGAATGACATGCGATACAGGACCTATCCTCGTGGATGATGGCAAATATTATAGAAACTATTTCTGAGAATGATATCATGTGCTACAAAACGTATTCTCGTGGATATTGATGTGTTACAGAACCTACTCTTGTGGATAATGGCATGTGTTACAGGAGCTATCCTCCTGGATGATGGCATGTGTTATAAGATTCATTCTCGTGGAGAATGACATGTGTGACATGACCTATTTTCGTGGATAATGGTTTTTGTTGCAGGACCTATTCTTGTTGATAATGGCATGTGTAATTAGATGTTCTTTTAGATAATAACAAGTGTTTTCGGTATCTTATTATTACGTGGGAAGGACATGTAAGAGACCTGATGATCTTTGACAAGGTTTTCTTCTGAAAAACAGATATACCAACCTAAATTCCTGCTCCATGTTGATGGGAAGAGGATAATTTAGCAGTAGGCTCCTCCCTATCCCCCATATCCCACTGATTATCATTCTTATTATTATCTTTAACATTTTTACCTTCAACCAAAGCAAGAGAAAGAGAATAGATCAATAATCTGAAACACATTTCAATTACCTAAGTTGTAAATTGGTGTTACACTATCAAGCGTGCAGTCATCTAACTTTTGGCAGCAGTCTGAGAATATTTTAGTGATCGGAAATGTTAACTTTTTAGCGCATTTTTTCTGTTTTATTATCAAGGAACAGTCGACTCATTTGGATTGATTTTTGTAAATTCTTATGTTCCCCACGGCTTTGAATGTCAAGTCTAATATTGTTTTCTTTTTTATTTTCTGCTCTTGGGAGTACGTTTTCTGCTTGTGATTAATTTGAAGAAAGTTCGGTAATGAACAATAGATACTTGTATGGTAAGGAAACCACGTCTTTGTTACCGCTTGATACAATGCAGATTATCGTTAGTAAAGATAGATGAAACATCATCTTACATATCATTCTTACTCTTTATGTATTCAGCGAATACCAATGGGACATTTCTAATGTTTACAGAAATCATCTCTTCAAATCCTCTTTTACTGACTCCAGTTTTTACCCTACAATCTCCTAGTTAATATTGTAGAGATTGCATGATCCTGTAGATAGACGCTCAAATCAAATCTCCTGAACTCATTTCTTTTGTCTCTAATCAAATCTTTTTATATCTTAATCTAGTGTAAATCTTTTGTTTACTGGATAATGGCAAGGATTACAGAGCCTTTTATTGTGGACGACGGTATGTGTTACAGGTTCTTTCTTGGTCAAAATTTATATAATATATTCCTGTTGATTATGCTACGATTTAAAGAATCCTTTCTTTACGGAATACCTCAAGTTTCACGCGTATTTTCATTTGGGTAATGATATGCAATATGTTTCGTATTAATGTCAATGAATGGGATAAAGTGATATGTAACGCTGACACATTCTCCTTGTAAATTATGTACAAAGGATAACTATATGTATAATTGGATCTATCCTTGTGTATGATGGCGTGTGTTACAGGACCTATTTTTGTGGATAATGGTATTTGTTACATGTGTTATTATTGTGGATAATTTCATATGTAACAAAACTTATCCTTGTGGGTAAAAGCATTTGTTTGTTACGCGTTGTGGACTCTGTTCACGGATTAAAGTCCTTATGAAGTCTTTTCCTTATATAAAGAATAAATTAAAGCTAAGGAGATAAAGAAATAAGGAGAGAAGAAAGAAATCATAGAGTTTTGGAGAACACAAAAACCTACCCCTTAAAACTTGCCAAAACGTACATGTTTGGGAAAAACACGAAAAAATAGAGTTCCAAGAGTTGATTAGTCGGATTGCTAGGACTCGATGCTGTTAAGAGAGTACTTTAAACTAGAACCTTCAAATGATGAAAGAGCATTACTTCATGAAAAAAGACATATTAATCCTTTGGGGTACTTATTCTGAAAAATGTCCGACATATGAATAGGATTTCTAGGTTTTCTAGAAGCATCTAGATTCATTAGCTCCTCGAGTAATGCAGTGAGTAATGTAGTTTCCATGATAGGGTAGATCTTACGGTGAAAGCAGGTCTGTTTATTATGTTGAGCTGTGGAATTAGAGAGTCGTGGAAAAAATGGGAAAGTTGTGAGGCGTTTTTTTTTAAAAAGTGAAAACGGAAATCAACTGGGTTTTAAGGGGAAATGAAATGATTTCGATTACTTTTGTTCGCTTTGGAAAATCCTGACCTAATTCATACAAGCTTTTGTGACGAGCAGAGACTTAGACCAACTGAGAGACAATATAGTGAATTATAGATAAAGGAACATATACTGTGTTGATTCATCAACGTGAGAGCAACTGATCATTCAAGTAAATGAATCTCTGATGATAATAAGGGAGAGCGTTGAGGGCGGGGCAGAACCTTGAGTGCCTATAGGACTTATTCTTGTGGGTAATGGCATATACTTACAGGACTTTTTGTAGTCGACTATGGCATACTTTTCCAGTACCCATTCGTATCGATACCATCATCTTGTGGATAATGTCAAACGTTTTCAAGATCCATTTTTGTGGATACTAGCGTATGTTAAGGGACCAATTCTTGTGGATGGTTACGTATATTTTCAAGACCCATTCATGTTGGTGTGTTACAGAGCCTCTTCTCTTGAGTAATATCACGAGTAACAAAAGCTGATGTTGTGGATGATAAAACTTACTTCTCACTCATTCTTTCCCTGAAAAAAGATGGTGTAGTTCGTCTACCTTAAGGAAATTCGTCTACCTGAGGTAGTTTCATTGCAGTGACAGTCTTTACAAGCGGTCGATAGTTAGTTGTATAAGGTCAAAGATCCCATCTATCCGCCCATTCTCTATGTCTGTCGCCTTTTGTTAAGCTGTGTACTATTGGGCAGGGGTTCTAGGTAAGAATGCTATTCAAGCAATGGAAGCAAGCTTTAAGCCGGATATACTCCTTTCCATACGTTAAAAAGAATTCATTTTTTATATAGGGTGGTTAGAGGAGAGGAAGAAGAGGTGGGATAGGGGAAGGGATGTTTGAAATGGAAGAGAAGACTGAAGAGTGTGCAGGTGTACGGTGTAAATTCTTTTTATGCGTGTTTTTGGTGCCTCATTGGTATACTGCCGGCAGACTGAAGGTGTGTATGTAATCGTGTTACATCTTTGCTTTTCTTTTTTCACTAAACTTAGCGAAACATTGTTCATTGTGTGCATCGATGTATGACTGGAGCCTCTCCGAGTACTTTGAGGCTTCGAGGGAACTAAGGATGTTCCACGTTTGTACAGTTGCCGAGATCTCGGATTTGTCTGCAGTTTGTATCATCGCTTCTGGACTGTTTCTCTTAGTTATGAACCGACTGGTTTAATCTTTAAGTTTTCGTTCTGTTTTGTGGCATTTTCAATGTACGGGTATTTTTCAGTTGTGAGGAATCATGGAGCCTTATTTTCTATCCCCTGTAACTTTACAATTCGTGATTTTGAGGCAAGGAACGTTGGTACAGGTGAGTAAGTTACGACAGAGAATATCATGGTTTTGACTAAGTGTAGTTTTGGTTTTCTGGAAGGAGCCAGACTCTATGGAGACTGTGTGGATCTCTAGTTGCTATCATCTATAATTATGTCAATGTGTGGCTCAAGATTCTGCAGCTCTTCTTGTGTGCTACCTTGTTACCTCCTATGGTTATGTCGCTGGGATTTATTCTTCCTGGTGCAATCATAGCAAATTTTTGTTCGTTTTTATTCTCCAGTCCTTTTCGAATTTGTTTAGTTGCCTTTGACTTTATTAAACGAGTATGTTCTGGAAGTGAGTTGATCGAGACTACCATTTGAATGTTCTAAGATGGGTTGCTCTCTCGGCGTGTCGACCACATGGTAGAGGTGGTAGAAGTCAGTTCAGATCATATCATATGTCACGCGAGAGACGTCACATCGAGTCCCCTCCAGACCCCATCAGACAGCGACGACAGGAAACGGGTCACGGGAGCTCGTTACACCTCGAGCTTGAAATAACCATTCACCAAATCATGCCACCAGTCTCCCTCAGAAATCACGCAAGACATTAAATGGAGTTTACATGAATAAGAGATCCATGTAAAAGAAATTTGCTGAATTGCATTACTTATCAAACACTGAACACGTTGATATAAATGGATTAACCGAGATATTTCTGAACATGAAAGACAACGATATGATTAGCGAATACAATTTGCCAGACCGCAAATTATTTGTAAGGGATAGAGACGCTCGAGGAGGTGGAATTATATTGTATGTAAAATCTTACCTAAACCCCATCGAAATTCAGATTATAACATCTGCTTATAACCACAGGAAAATGAAACACAATAAGTTTCCAAGTACGCTTTCGTGTACAAGAATGAGACAGAAGACGTAGAACAGTCACTTGATAAATCAAGCGTTACCGGATGGTGGTGTTCGGGTCTGGCATCATGCCCGTCATAAAACATTTATTATGTGGACAAGAATCTTTTACAAATTTTGCCTACGACAAAGCTATTCTGTTTGCATAGACCTTCATTAATATCAATGTTACAATTCTTTGTGTATTCAATAATAAAAGATTGAGGTGATATTTCTCGTTGTAAATGAGTTAAAGTTGATAACTGGATTGACGTTATTCCAGTCAATACAATGGTCATTAGTTTTAACATGATTATACAAAGCATTTGGTTCTTGCCTTGTCCTGTTCTTATACTATGTTCATGTAGCTTAAGTCTAATATAAATATCCTTACCAGTCTGCCCAACATAAAACATATTACAGCTTTTACAAGGGATTCTGTAAATATAGCCCGCAGAATTTTCTGGCGAATTTTTAATTCAGATATTCTTTATAGTATTGTTATTGCTGAAGGCTACATTTAGACTGAAGGGTTTAAGGAAACTAGGAAGTAATGTAGAATTGTCATTAAAAGGGAGAAGAAAAAGATTATTGGTTTTAAGGGGAGGTTTGAAGTTAACTCTATGACTGCCAAATTAAGAGATTTATCAATGGAAGATCTAGGATACTTTAACTTGGATCCAATAGAATATATCTTCTCAAACTCATCATCAATAGATTCCGGACTGCATATATATAATGCCCAAGGAACATCGACTGGAATGATGATAGTTTAACTCTCGTCATGTTAAGATGAGTAATGATGAATATAAGATCAAATATTTTTTTTTTTTAATGCTAAACTTAAACATGTTTCTATCCCTATAGATCATGCAGTCTAAAAACAGTAACATACGATTATTTTCCACTTCCACAGTAAATTTGATAGAAGGTACTAAGTTCTTAAGTAAAGGGAGAATTGTCTGCAAATTTTCGTTTTTGACCAAACACAAAGAACGTCATCTATATACCTAAACCAAATTACCTTAGAGAGCAAGATGTCTCTCAGCGATTTTTTTTCAAAGAATGTCATGAAAAGATTACTTAATACTGGTGAAAGAGGGTTAACCATCGCCATACCGAACTTTATATCATAAAATTCTCTATTGAATTATAATACACAGTCTTTTATACACAATTTTATCAATTCAGTAAACACTGAATTTGAAACAGGTAAATCATGATTATCCAAGACATCAACCAAATATTCTGAGAGGTCATCAACTGGAACTTTTGTGAACAAAGATGAAACATCAAAACTTAACAGTTTGTAAACAAAATCATTATGGATATCATTAAGCTTGTTAACTAAATCTACAACGTTCATGATATATGAATATGATATGTTACTAACTAGTGGGCTTAATAAAGAAACTAACCATTTTGATGATATATATGTGATTGAGCCCACTGAACTCACTATGGGTCTTGCTGGAAAGTTTGACTTATGTGTTTTGATTAGTCCATACATATATAGCACTGAAGGGGACAATGATGAAAATCTTTTGATGAGAGAATCATTTACTTTCAACAGCAACTCCAGTTCTTTATCAGAGTGAGAGTTAACTACTTCTAGGGGATTTCTATCGAGTTTAAAGTGTGTTGTATCATCACATGAAAGATCATTCATTCTTGATAAATAATCAACCTTGTCCATAATAACAACTGAGTTAGCTTTATCTGCTTTAGCTATATGCAGATTGTTATCTTTCATCAAATTTTAATAGCACTGATGAATCTTTTTTTGGACAATTTGGAGCAGCTGGTTTTGACCAACTAGCATACACTACACCTTTACAAGCGTTCACTTCATTGTTCGACGATTTACTGCACTTTTCCAAATTACGAAATGATCTTGCAATATTAGCAAAGTTAAACAAGGAAACTTCTTTGTTTGAGCAAGAAGACTCATTCCATAGCCTAGGACACAAAGAGTCCTTGTCATATTGTTTATTGAAAAGGTTCACCACAAAAGAAAGGCTTGTGTTCTCAGTCCAATCACTGTTTTCAAAGGACAAAGGCTAAGATGCACCATTAAGAGCTGTGATTACCACAATGAAAGAAGGCAAAATGAAAGGTGTGTTTTTGGTCGATGACCAGATTTGCTCCAGTCTACCAGCCAGCCAACTAACCAAGGAAGGAACTGATCAGCCTATCAGTTAACTTGCTGGTAACTGTTGGGTTAAGCAGTCAGACAAAGAAGGAATGGGCCAGTTGATCAGTCAATAGGCCAATGACTAATTTCGTTAACCAGCCAATGTTGCCTAATCTCAAAATCTGAGTCAGTCAGTTACGTAATCAATTGACAATTACTGATATGATTATACAACTGAATCTACCGTTTATCAGTTGATCAATAATACAAGCAAATTTCATATTACTTGTTTGATCTGTCACCCATTCAATCATCTGATTGGTTCTTTGGCAAATTAAAGCAAACTGACCAATCAGTCAATCAAAACCAACTACTTATCAGATTTATCTAGGAACCAATTACAGCATCAACCGTTCAGTTAGCAACCAATCATTCGATGAAAGAGCTAGTCAATAACTCAGCCAATAAATGATTCGGACAATCAGTAGGTCGAAGCAACAAAACAGTTAGTTTGCCAGTTACCCAGTCACTCAGCCAATGACTGGACGAACATTCTGTGTCTCTCCATTCCCTTGATTAAATTCTCTCTTGAAGGGCGGGCGCCATATAATAATTACCTATGTCCCCATATTCAACACACACCTGGTTTGCTCCATATCTCGTGAAGCAGAGGAGATTGGGTTTACGCAGGTGTTACCGAGCAAAACACGGTGTGTCATGTCACATCCCCTGTGTTGCACCTTCGAGGTCAAGGACACAGTTGGAGGGGTCATGATGTTAACAAAAACGGTCATGATGGTAAGTGTTTCCTCCGTATAATTACTGAAGGGACTGAGGCGATACTCAACAAGAATATTACCAACCATCAGCCAGGGTTACACCCTCGGCATCAAGGTCACAGCAGGGTTAACGGTGGTTCTTATGTCCTCTCCATAACTTTTGACCCAGTAGAGGAACTGCAGTGATTGCTTTGTGCATATATTACCCACAATGTGGTGTAAAGTTACCCACAAAAACTATGTGGTGACCCACACCCTGGCCGCATCTCAATGATTATTTTGCAAGAGAATTGTTAG
>JAYMFT010134609.1:0-12961 GCA_038088735.1 Panulirus argus
TATGTACTGTGCATATATGTACATGTATGTATATATGTGTGTATGTGGGGGGATGGGTCTTTCTTCGTCTGTTTCCTAGCGCTACCTCACTGATGTGGGAAACAGCGATCGAGTATAAAAAAGAAAATATATGTCTATAAAGAGAAAGAGTCCAAGAAACATAAACAATATATCCACACAGGTGGTTCTTACTGAAGTTATCATAAACTGTATTCACGTTCATTATCATCTTTAAAAGCTATTGAGATGTGATTTTGTTTTCCAACAGAAGTAACCTTCAAATAATATCCATCTTCTCTCCTGCTTTAGAATGTCCAAATCACCACAGCACTAAAATAAGAACTTTTCTATCAATTTTTTTAATATCTCACATATTCAAAAAATTACTCAAAAAACATAATTCTTTGGCCCTGTCCCAGTAACTATGGAAGTGAAGACACAGGTCTTCAAATCAAAACAATAACAAGTGAAACAGAATTATATGTCATAAAGAAACCATACTCATGTCATTATCATTAATTAACAAAAAACAAGGTAACCCCATTTTCATAATCTTATCTGTTGGTCATGATAATTCCTCATAGTAAATAACAATCCCGATACATAGTCCTAAAGAGGCATATTACCCCTTCAGAGAAAATTATTATAACCCTCACACAAGTTAATCTTGACCTGACTCTTAAGGGTTCAGCCAAAGGTCACACCATCATATCCAAGGATTATACTATCACCTTCAGGGGATGTACCTTCATACTTAAAGGTTATGCAATCATTCTCAGGAGTTTAAAAAATTTTCATACATAACTGTCTCGATAACCGAAAAAAATTCAGTAAAAACAAAATGTCATATATCTAATGTAAACTGATATGTTCTGTCTTGAAATAAGTTCCTACAAATAAAAATATATTACCTTTATAATTACTCTTATTATTGTCATTAACATTATTGCTGTTATTACATCTGTATATAAGAGTATCAGTGGCATAACTCCATGCATGCATCTTGGATTTATCAGGGCATGCTTATTTCTTATATATTTCATAGAACTTTTCAAAGGTAGATCACTTTCATCCTTATTCCTATAATTCTAAAAGGTTCCTCCCTAAAATGCGTTTCTGATGCTTAGTTTCTTGCCGGTGGAAACAAGCATATGTATCATTCACTGATTTTCCGTTACTATAATTTACTGGTTTCTAAGTAATCATGAAAAGAAAAATCAAGCTCTATTTCCATGTTTACAAATACTAGCTGCAAGTTACATTTTTAAAGCAACAACATATTTTGTATCTTAAATAAAAATGCTAATACTAATGTCTTATTTGTACATTGTTATTTTACTACGCCTAATCAAAACTGATTTTGGTATGGTCTCAGTTTCTAGTGCAATATAATATCCATAGCAGACAGAAAACTAGATATAAAGTTATACTGAAAATATATTTTCATTTATGCCAATATAGAATCTAACATAAAATTACATGCTGCTGGATGAATATTGTTCACTTACTAGATGTGTAAACACACTCCAAGTTTAGCAGCAAGAGAAGCATGCTGTGTGCGTGTATTGATGTCACTTGTAGCTAAGATAGGCCACAGACCAGCAAGACCTGCTAACAGGTTCAGACGAGTGGATACACTCAACTGACAACGACAAAGTACCTCTGTTACCTTCTGAACTACCTCTACAATCCCATCTGGCCTGGTTTCATGAAGAACTGCACCACTCTGTAATAACTGTGAGTGGAAAAAAAATCATTACTTACAAATCCATCTTCAGTTTATTAGATATGAAACATGGATCATAAGAGCAGTGCAGCAATTATGACTAACATCCCAAAAATGTAAATTTACATTGTCCAGGGTGAGCTCTAAGTGCTCTCAGATAACACAAACAAGCTCTGATGCATACATGATGATGTTTAATGTGTTATCTCTTAATAAATGATATGCCATTTTCTGCTAATCAAATAAAAATAACCTACAAGTACAATAAATTTTCTAGAAATTCAGTACATTTTGCATTCCTAAACTTTCTTCCGTACCTTTAACTCTGTTAACACTTTAGCTGCAGAATTAATTACCAGCTGCATTCCCAAAAGAGTGTGAATCTTCCACTTGAATATGAATATCGCATTTTATTTTCTTTTACTACTCTTTTATCAAAGACACACCATAAAGTTTCCATATATGACACCAATCTTCTCATAAAAATTACATCTCATAGTAGGGAGAAAAAAAAAAGATAACAAAAATGACACAATATCTACAGTGTGATACCAACAAAACAACATAAACTTCCTCAAGCATAACACATTTCTTGCTTCTTACATTTATAGGGATGACCTAATTGTAAATGGTGTGGAAGATAATCAGAAGTGCTGGATTTAGATAGATGCTAAGTAGCCTTGTGTTGCCAACTCATGATGATTCATATAAAAATCGTCTATCATTACCTTATATTGTTATGCATTATGATACGTAATACACAATTATAATAATGAGTGAACTGTAAAGGCTGCAAAAAATCAAAATGCCACACCTAAACTGATGCTACGCAGCCCCATGATGTTGCCAGCTAACGAGCACTCATCAAAACTGTCATACATTATCATAGCATATCTTTATTAATGCATCAAAATACATTTCATGCACTCAAACAGCATTTTCTAACATTAAAATGTACATGAAGTATGTAAATTATGGTGAAAACAATAAATGAAATGCTGTGAAGGTGGCAATGGTAGTAGCAGCTGATGAATGAGCCAGTTTTGGTTGGGACTTTTAACTTGGTGCTGAAAGATAGCAACACTACTGGATGCTAATAGTGTCCATATGACATCCATACCATATTTAAATTACAGTGTAAACAGAGAAGGAATAAATGAATAAATAAATCCCTTTAACAGTGGTGTGCGATAGTAAGTTAGTTACTGTTGTGTTTGGGAGGTTTAACCTCGAGCACAGGCAAAAAGCAAAACTATAGTATTTGGGTTCCTGAAGCCATTTCCTGATCACGAAAATGTCAGCTCATTGTGTACGCTGTTTACACCGTTTTTTATATTCTAATGACTTTCATCACTTTTGCAGAGATACAATGATCTGTACATTGACTTGAATCAGTCATTGCAGCCAAAGGGTTCAACAAAATTTCTAAATCCATAAAACTTTGGGTTTCCTTCAGAAAAAGTCAGTCATGAAGAAAGACTTGAAAACCTAAAATTTTCTTTAAAAAAAAGCACAGATTCTAAGGACATTCAACAGAAGTTTTCAAAATAATAAATTCAATTATAACTCCATCATTTCTTCACCAAACAAAGTGACAATTATTCTATTAAATTAGAGGGAAGATGTAATATATATGTGGCAAAAGTTTTTATAAAGATATATATACATCATACATTGATCTCCCTCCAGTACTCTTCCACTCTATTTCCTCATGTCACAAGTAATCTTCCTCTCACATCAACTCTAATTGTACTATCATACACCTCCTTATAAACTCCCCGTCTTGCAGTCTGATCCCACAGGCCCAAACCACCTCAGCATATTATATTTCACCCACTCTACCACTCCATAATTCATTCCCTTTGCATTCCCTATCATGTATGCATGGGAGGCATGTAAGGACAGGGATAAGTGGAGACTCTTTTGCTGTGGCCACCCCTTTGATGGGAGTTCCCAAGGGAACAGCCATCAGAGATATAGATATATATATATCACTTTATACATTGTTAGAGCAAAGACTGCTGATATCCAAAGAATATGAACAGGCAATTCCTTTTTGCTATACCCAACTGCCTCTGCCACCTTAATGTTGCAGTAACAGGAGCAAATGAACAACAGCCTAACATCCATACATCCAATCTTGAGCTGTCATGTGTAGTGTACCAAACCAGCTGCAAAAAATATATTTTAGTGATGTTGATTATAAGTGAATAAAAACTGCATGGTTCCTGTTAAGCTTGTTTGAAAAAGAATGACTATACCCATCCCCCACATAATGATGGATTTTGTTCCTACAAAACTTGTCATCCTATGAAATGTCATTATATGAGTAAGAAAAACCCATTACATCTTGGGGTTACATTTCTCAGCACAAATTTTCCACTCTTAACTCTTAAGTGGTGGGTAGTACTTGGTAGGTAGCCAGTGACCAGGGAGGTATATTACTAAGACCACCAGCCTGAGTATCAGGAAGGTTAGTGATGGCTGCATAGTGAGCCAGCACTTCAGTGGTTGTCAAGATGCTCTCTTCTAACTTATATAGCTGTATTTTCTTTCTGCCTCACCCACATGTGAACTACTGGTATTCTGTCCACAAGTATACAATCTCTACTTGTCATATATAACACTTGACAACATTCAACAAACACAGCTCATTCTCTGTAACTCTAGATTGTCCTGAGGTGAGCACTATGTGTTAGCCCTGCCTTTTGGCAAAATGGTAAGATAGATAGTACTGTAGTAATAGATAAGAACAATGGAAAGGAGCATTAGGTAGCAGCAGTTAGTGGGAAAATTAGGTAGGAGCCTCCGCCAACACTGCGCAGGAGCTGCCCTCTCCGAATGGCCTGTAAAAAGTTAGTAAGGATGAGGCACTAAAGGCTAAAAATGGCACTGGAGTTCACTAGTTATGGAAACTCTATGGCCATGGCCACCTCCTTGAGGGAGTTCCAGTTGGGAACAGGTATCAGAGATATTGATTTAGAACTCTTAAGCATGGAATATATTTGCAACAGCTAAGAATAAGAATCACACACCAGAAACATAATCTATGAATCTAAATATCTAATGAAAACTTATTAGAAAATGTGGTAATGGGGTAGAAAATGTGGTAATGGATGTGGTAATGGGGATATGAAGTGGTGGAGTGGGATGGGGTAGCATCACTGTTACTGGGAGAGAGTTGTTTCAATTGGAGGTAGAGGAGGTGACATCTGCCTAAGTCTTTTGAAAGAGTTATCCAGTTCTAACTATATGGCATTCCTCTTTCTCTGTATAAAGCTCCTCGCAGCTAAATGAAGCACCGGTAAAGTGCTCTAGAGGGCATGTTCATGGTTGGGATTCATATTAATGATGACAGTCAGAGCCTTGTCTAAGTAGCTGAGCACCTCTGCTAACCCAATGGTTGTAAAAGGCTGCATGAAACAATGTTTCTGACATTTCCTCTTGGAGATTTTCTATATTTCTTTTTTTTTTTTTCTTTTCAGGCTCCAGGCACTGACAAAAGTCCACATCAAGGCTGGGCCCTAACTGAAAAATATAGAGAATTAAGAAACAAGAAAAAAAAGACAAGGTAAGTATTTATGAATTTTTCGAGATAGTGAAAGCCGTCTTTTGAAATGAGCCAGGTCATAGTTATTGGGAAAGACATGAGAAGGTAGAGAGTTCTAAAGAAAGAAGCAATCATCAAAACAGTACACACTTGTGTTGCCGATGGCCACACAATACTCATGTGACGCAGCAGTTTGCCGAGTACTGAGTGGTCTAGCTAGTGGTAGGAGCACACAACCAGCCAGCTCTTGGGAGCAAAAGCCAAAGTAATACCTATAGAAGAGGGAAAGTGAAACAACATTGCGGTGCAGGGCAAGGGGGTCGAGTTTGGAAGTTACACTAGGACAGTTTATAAGCTGGACCACTTTTGACTCAACTCTGTCAAGTAAGGAGACAGAGCTAGAACCACCCCAAATGTGAGAGCAGTACTCCATACAAGGATGAATCAATCCCTTGTATAAACAGAAACTGTTCAGAAGAGAAAAAGTTACTATATCTAAACAGGACACCCAGTTTCTTTGAGGCAGATTTAGCTATTCCCATAATGTGGAGTTTCCAAGAAAGAGTGGATGTTACAGTAATACCAAGGATGTTCATAGAGTCAAGAGGTGGAATTACAAAACCGTCAAAGGAGATACGAGAGCTGCGAGGAGTTTTCGATGGAGAGGTGGATAGAAATTGGGTCTTGGAGGCATTAAACTTAACTAGATTTCGTGTACCCCACTGAGATATCCTGTCCAAGTTTATTGTGGAAGCTGTGCCAAAGTGAGATGCAGATCGAGTGAGAGAAGAAGGAGCAGAATTGAAGGATGTGGATGGATGCAGTGTTGAGTTGTCAGTGTAAGTTGCATTAGATTATTTGTGGAAGAGAGAAAATCATTGAAAAAAAGGAGAAAAAGTGCAAGGGACAGGACAGACCCTTGAGGGACACTGCTGTTGATGGAGAAAAGGGGGGAGGCTGATCTGTCAACAACCACAGAGATAAAATGGTCAGAGACGAAGCTAGATATCAAGGAACAAAGTGAAGAAGGGAAGCCAAAAGAGAAGAGCTTAGAGATGCAACGCCAATGCCATACCCTGTCAAAAGCCTTAGCTGCGTCAAGAGCAACTACATATGACTCCCCAAAATCTTTCAGGGATGATGACCAGACTCTAGTGAGATAGGAAAGAATATCACCAATGGATCTCGCCTTACGGAAACCATACTGGTGATCAGAGAGAAGACTGTGATTTTCGAGGTGTTTAAGGATATGTGAGTTGAGGAGGGATTCAAAGATTTTGGAAATGGTAGATGTCAAAGCAACAGGACGTTAGTTAAAGGGGTCGGAACGGTCACCCTTATTAGGGATGGGATATATCAAAGCATGTTTCCAAGAGAAAGAAAAGTTTTGGTTTTTAAACAGAAACGGAATAGACGAGCAAGCACAGGTGCAAGTTCAGTGGCACACTCTTTCAGCAAACGGGAATGGATTCCATCAGGACCATAAGCCTTGCTTGTGTCCAGTGAAAAAAGAAGCGCTTTTCGGACAGTCCGAAAAGAGATTACAGGAAGAGTCATAGGATTAGTAAGGGGAGCATCAGGGGTTAAGAGAATGTTAGAGTCATCCAAGGTGGAGTTAGAGGAGAAACGGGAACCAAAAAGAGTTGCCTTGTCAACGGATGAGACAGCTATAGTACCATCAGGGCGGAAAGTGAGGGAAAGGTAGAGCGACCGAAGTTGTTTGAGATGCCCTTAGCTGAAGTCCAGAAATACCTGTCCGTAGATGAAGAGGAAAGGTTATCGCACTTCCTGTGAATAAAGGAACGCTTCGCCTCACGGATAACGCGCTTGCAGCGATTGCGGGCAGTGATAAAAGCTGAATGGGAGCCACAGTTAGGAGAGTTTCTCCAAGCCCGATATGCCTGATCACTTGCCTGAATGGCCTCAGAACAGGAACGGATTGGATTGGATGAAGTAGTCTTGGAGGAAGAGGGGATAAATGCTTCCATTCCCGCAAGAATAACCTCTTTTGTGCGTTTAGCGGAGACAGAAGCATCACCACATAAGAGACCATAATTTAGCCAGGGAAAGTCAGAAAAGAAGTTACGTAAGGTATTACAGTCAGCTTTGTTCAAGTGCCAGTATTTTCGCTTAGAAGGGGCTGCTGAGGGGAGGTGCCGTTCGAATAGTTACAGTTATGAGAGTATGATCAGATGAACCAACTGGGGGCGAGACTGTGTAGTTACAGCGAGATGGACTAGATGGTCAAAGTGATCAGGTATACGGGTAGGGTGGGAGAGAATTTGCTCTATGTTATTGAGAATGGAGAACGTGAGGGCTTCGATCCCTCCACCATCCGTATGGGAGGAATCCAACCATTCTCTGTGGTGAACGTTGAAATCCCCTAGGTAGAGGATCTCGGCTTGCGGATGAGAGGATGTCACAATCTCATGGAAGGAGTTTAGAAAGTCGAAGAAGGATATGAAGTTTGTAGAATTAGGAGAGCAATAGGCGAAACAGAGGACAAGTGTGGTAGTAGGGAGACAGACTTTGAGCCACATAACATCAAAGTTTAGAAACTCAAGGTCCTTGAAGCGTGCAACGGGTGTGTTTATGTTGGAGTAGGTACAAACACCACCTTTGAATCCGAAACGTGAGTGGAGATTATAGTAAGATATGAAAAAGGAACTAGTGAGAACATAAGACAACCGTGTCTCAGACAGAAGTAAGATATTAGGAGAGGTACTAGACAGGTGTTCACCTGAGGAGAAATTACTAGAGAGACCACGAATTTTGGTATAGTGAATAGAAAAAGAGGAAGGTCTCACAGAGAGGGAAAAGTCATGGTAGGGGCCGATGCTACTACTGCTACAGCCCTTCCTCTCATTGGCAGTAGAGTCAGGCTGAAACCCGGAGATTCGTAGCACCCCATGATGCCTGCCTGTGCAGAAGATCGTTCCACTTTATTGTAATTACTCAGTTTGATATTGACACATGAAGGTGTTCATGCCAGGTAAGCTAGTCTAGGGAAATTAGATACCTGGTTACAAGATTCTCATGTGCGTCGATATGGCTAATTATGTCTTATGTTCGCTTCAGATGCTATATTATCCAGTACTTTACAATATTGAGGAATACCAAACCTAAAAAACTTTGTCTCTCGCAGGGTGGCATCATCAGGACGGACTTCCTATAGATTCCCGTGTGACTAGACGGGAGATGTTGTCAAGAGAAATAGGTCGAATTTCTGTTTCATATCCTTAGTGTGGCGAGGCGAGGAATTGCGGCATGAAAGGGTTTCTGATACTGTCTATGAAGCAAAAGATGACAGATTTCATTATCTTGGTGAGATGATCACTGGCCAAGAGGCTAAAGAAGGGACAGACCAATTCTTTCACATATCTGTTGAAGTCTTTATTTCTTAGATATTAAGGAAAAGTGGATAAGAACACAAGAGTTGGGTTCATAAAAGGGAAAAGTTGGAAAAATGGAAGGAAACAGAGATATACAGATGGCAGGAGGACCGGCCTACTGGTCATGAATATAACTAGTTGGCTGAATCATCATCACAAACCACCAGAATATCCTAAGATTAAAGAAGAAAATTTAGGAATACACACAAATATGAAAATGACGGAATAATCATTTATATATTGTAAGCAATAGTCGGGAACCGTTACTTCGGCAAGTCGACAAATTGTTTTTTTTGCCAGATGAAATATTTCTTATAATTTGTTTTATTTCACTTAATATATATTCAGCCTTACTTAATTTTCACATAAATCTTAGTTTCGCGAATTAGCCAAACATGATCGGTGTCTGGTTGGTTGTGTTTTAGACTTATCAACTAACAATCAACTGAAAAGGTCATTAAGGCGCTCGGCGTCACACTTTATCCTCCAATCGAAAAATCTCGTAACACCTTCTTCAGGTGTTAAGGACAAACCTAAAATCGCATGCACTTTCACCATACATGTGGCCCATCGAAAGTTAATTGAGCTTAACCTTTTAAACAATGGGTATCGGTATATTTGCTAGGTTAGGTTCAGTTTAATGTTCAAGGGGCATTTAGCCCGATGCTTATGTGCTGGTGTTTATGCGTTGGTGAATGAATGTCGTGTGTGTCGTATGTGATGACCAGGATAGTTTGTATGCAGATGAGTGAAAGTGATTGATCATTGAAGGTGACGGGAGGGAGCGGGTTGTCTCGTGTCAGTCTGGGGTCAAAGGGGTGATCGATGATGTCTGTGGAGATACCGACAATGTTTTGTTAGATCGTCTGTATGTTGGAGGTTCTTCATACCTGATTTGCAGGAGGAAGCAAGAGGTCATGTAGGAGGAGAGAAGAGGGTTGGAGAAAGGGCTGCTCTTTGTGGGACACTTTTGTTCCAACAGCGGATCTTAGGTTATATAACAAGGATTTCACCTGCTCTAGGATGGAATCAGTGGCTCTTTTCTGTGAACAAAAGTGGCATTTTACCGTTTTAGATTCTGTGGTCAGCAGCCATGGGTCTGTGGTCTGCGGCCGTGGGTCTACCCAGGACCAGCAGGAGCAGTGTCGTGGTCGCTGAAGCCGGGTTAGTCCGAGGACAAATCTTGTAAACTCTCCCGCGTCCGACTGTCAAGTGTAATATCTTTTTACCCCATTGAGTCCTCCCAGCACGAACCTTAAACCTTCACCAAGCAACATAATTCTTATGCTTTTGGTAATGTTAATCTGCGAGTCATGTGTGTTGAAACTGTGTATCCATATTAATAGATCTTTAGTATTAGACACACAGGGGCTTCTCCATCATGGTGATAGATATGACGAGACCCTGATGGTCAGGGTATCTTTGTTTTTGGGCAGAACTGATTTTATTGATGGGTTTAATCAAATACCAAATTGGTGAAGAGGTTTTCACATCCAGCAATTCGATAAACCCATCAGGACTTAAAGAGCGTATGATGTGAATTCCCACTGACTTTGGCTGGACTGAATTTGGTCACGTTATTGGTGGTTTATAATATTGTTTCCAGGGGAAGGACTAGATGGTTGGGTTTATGGGTCTTCACATTACCATATATATCGCCTGTAGTGTTGTGACTAGTGATGCGATCTGGAAGATGATCTCTGGGAATTGCTTTGGCTGTCGGTGTGGCGTCATCTATATTGATTTTGCGTTGTTCTATAGACTCGAGATTGAGTCTTTAGAATGTTGTTGTGTTTCTATGATAACGTTGAGCTATGTGGTTCTAGGTAATGGAAGATTGTGTGTGATGTCCCCATGGCTGTTTAATTTATTAATAGGTGGGAAGGCGAGGGAGGTAAAGGCGAGGATCTTGAACGGAGGGGCTGATCTGTAGTATCTTGAAGTAAGTCAGTTGCTGTTTACTGTTGTTGGAGGCTCGTGTGGTGGACTCAAACGAGAAACTACGGAAGCTAGTGTTTCAGTTAGGGAGAGTGTGGCCGGAGGAAGTTGAGACTTAATATAAAGAAAAGTAAGATAATGAGCTTTAGGAGAGTAGAGAGGAAGTTTGTTTTGAGTGCAAGCTTGAATGAAGAGAAACTGGTGGATTTGGGGAGTTGCTGTAAGGCAATTGGGAGTAGACATGGTAGCAGATGGAACCATGGGGGCCGAAGCGAACCATAGGGTGGGTAAGGGAGCGAAGAGCCTAGATATGTTAAGGAGAGAGTGAAAGGAGAGGTTACAGTCTATGAGGCCAAAGGTGAGTGTGTCTGATGATACAGTAGTTCAGACAGTGTTGTATGGATGCGAGTCATGGTCCTACATGCAAATGTGTGGAAAAGGGGTTAATGTTTTGGAAATAAAATTCATTATGTTTAGACCAATATGTAGTGTGAGGATTATCGAGTGAGGAATAGTATCGTGAGAGATATGTATGGTGGTAAGTGGAGAATGTTTGAGCAGCATAGCAGGAAGCGCGGAAGTGGTTTTGACGTGAGTAGAGGTTGAATGAGGAGAGGCTGACTAAGAAATATATGTGCCAGAAGTGAATGGAACAAGGATGAGGGGAGACGCTTTGAGTTAGCTGCGCCTAAACATTCACGAGGGTGTAAGGCGTATATGGAATAGTGCAAATTGGAACGATGTGGAACACAGTGGGCGACGTGCTGTCACTGGACTGAAGAGGGCATTTAAAGCGATCAGGGAAAATCATGGAAAGGTCTTTGAGACTTGGCTGTGGATAGAGAGCTCTGCGTCTCGGTGCATAGTACATGCACGTATATGAGCAAAAGAGTGCCGTGTCTTTGTCCTTTTCAGGTACTGCCTCGATAACATGGGAAGTGGTGAACAAGCATGACAAAAGAAGAAATGCCGCTATCTATTTTGTGCCCGTCTAGAAGCCAAGCAAGAAGTGTTAATCAATGATACAGCCGGTACGGAATCGGCTGACTCACTCAGAAAGCAGCAAATTAAACTGACCAAACCAAAATATTTAGCGAGTTTTTTCGCAGAACAACCCCTCCACATAGTCTGTTATAGATCTTAAAAAGGTGGATAATGACGAGATTCGCACTTTATCAAAGACCAGTCTAGCATTATGTGTGTAAGAGGCAATGGTTCAGATGTGAATGACAGTGTGTGGGAGAGTATGAGAGTGTTTTGATGAGTGCACAAGTATGTAAGGAAGTGTGAGATGTGTTATTCAAAGAAAAGAATTATTTATGTTGAATTTGGGAAGGTATTTGATGCAACTTGTAAAGTGATAGATGAGGTAATGTGTGAGAGTGAGAAAGTTAGGTATAGTGTGTGTAAGTGTAGGAAAATATTGCAGAAGATTATGAAGCAGTTTTGGTCAGTGTGTGGTAATGTGTATGTCACAGTGTATGAAAAACGGTGTCGCGGTTAGCGTTCCTGACCGTGACGCGCTCACGGGCCGCCCAGGGTCGAGCGCATAGGTTCGAATCCTGGTTGCGGCAGTCGGTCCACACTCAACCCAGTTGTTCAACCACTCGTAGGGTTAGGTCTATAAAATGGGTACGTGGATCAGGCTAGGATATGTGTTGGATGAGAGGCAATGTGTAAAGTGCTCAGAACGACAGTATGTTGGATGACAGGTAGTATGGAAAGTGATCAGAAAGGCAGTGTGGTGGATGAGGAGCAGTATGCAAGGCGTTGAGCGAGGCAAAATGTGGGATTAGAAACAAATTTTCAAGGTTCGATGAGGCAGTGTATAATGCGGTGTGTGATGAGTGTGAGAGGATCAGGGGACAGCGAGTGAGGACGAGTGTGAGGTTATGTGATGCATGTATGAGAGAGCAGTTTCCTTGGGTGGTTGTAAGAAGCGTTTTCAGTGACGTCAAGTGAGTTAGAATGTGAGGCAAAACCTTTGGCAGCTTGTTAGACATGGTCTCCAGGTGCGTGTGGTAGTGAACACTGAAAGCGAAGTGTTATAAAAGGAATCGATGAACTGGATGAATGATGAATGGCAAAATATGTTGTTCGTTCCCAATAATCGAATGATTCATAACCAAACACATTTATTACGCTTTACAAGGAATTTAGTCTGCATCATGAGTGATGAGGTCAAGAGTATCTTTACTGTGTGTGATGATTCCCAGAAATGTAAAGCAAACATGTTAGAGCACACACACACACACACACACACACACACACACACACACATACACACACATACACTTTGTATATATATATATATATATATATATATATATATATATATATATATATATATATATA
>JAYMFT010134620.1:0-35660 GCA_038088735.1 Panulirus argus
CCCCCCCCCCCCCCCCAGTCCACCTCGGCACCTACCGAGCCCTCCCACCCACCCAAGTACATTCCAAACACCTTTCCCCACCCACGCACCTCCCTCCCCCCTCCCCCCCACGCACCTCCCATACCCCCCTTCCCCCACCCACGCACCTCCCATACCCCCCTTCCCCCCTCTCATGCACCTCACACCCCCTCACCTCCCTCCCTCCTCCCCCACGTACCTCCTTCCCCTCCCCCACCAACGCATCTACAGAACCCCTCCCCCCACTATGGACCAAACCACATGTTGGCATCATTGTTTTAAAACTGAAAATATCTTAATTTCAGAAAACTTGAACATCTGTTTGGCCACAGTCAACATATGTCAATGAAACTTCTATTTCAAAGATTTCCTCTCGAATAACTGCATCAGACCGAAATTCATTTGTTGGGAAGACTAACGAAAGAAATTTACACTTGATTATATGTAGCATAACTCATGTTGTTTATAATAAATTAAGGACTAATGTTCAGAAATTTTCATTTTTGAACTGAATTAGAGACTATTGTCTACAGTACCATGAACTGGACATGGTCTGTTGAACATGTCTCTGAAAACTGACCGAACCTCAAAACACTTTCGACTTAATTCAGAATGGAAAATAGTTGTACTCCTAAACAAGTAGTTTGGTGACGATAAAAAAAAAAACTATCGTGTTTTGCGATTGGGGGAGAATGGAAAATTGGTGAACTTGATCGATTATGACTTGCTTTTCTGATAGGCTATGTAAGCAATTTTTTTTTTCGGATCCCACTAATGCATGATGCTTGTTGCAGGGGCTCACTTTGTGTATGCCAATGTGGAAACTTGCCTTTAGGAAAGAACGACTTGTCTAAATGCATTTCTGTCTTCATAACTTTCTTCAGGAACATATACTGAATTGGGTGTGGGCTAAATAACTGAACTGCAAGTCTGGCTTATCTCTCTCATTTCTCTTGAGTCACCTAGTGATGTCCAAAGGATTTTCCTTTCTCGATTGTCAATAGCAGTCGGCCATCTCATGGACACGCCAACCACCTTGAAAATATCCATCCAGTTCACACGAGTCCTTGTTTTCTAGAAGAAAGAAATCCAGACGCGTCTCTTTACTTGCTGACATCGCCTATAATAGTTTCCTTTAAATCATCGACGTCTTCGAAGTCACTTTGCCCTAGTCATCAGTGCGAGCCAGGCATGCTTTTGACTGGTGTTTAAACGCTCCTCCAAGCCTGTCACCCAACAGCCGTTTTACATGTGGGCCAATGAACGAGTCTTAAAGCTTTGAGTTTTAACAAGGCTGATTTGTGGGGGAATCTGTGGCGAAGGTCCTGGAACCTCAAGCCGCCTTCGTGTAGGTATTTCGTTAAGCATTCCATCAGTGTGAAGCGATGGCGGTATGATGTCTGTTCCTAAATCGGCTGTTCCCTAAGCATAGGAAGCACGAGTGTTTGTTAACCTTTCTTCCTGTCCCAAGAAGGGCCGTAAATTTTAGGACACCTTAAAGAAGCTGTCTGTGGTTGTCGTAACCGAGCATGTCGAGTTGAGATTTTAATAGGTTTTCTATATGTGGCCTGGATGATCTACTGGAAGAGAGGAAATGAGGTGTCCACTGTATTGTAGCACTGCTTAGAACAAAGCTTGGAAGAAACTGAGAATTCTTTGAATATCGGAATTGTATTTGTCCATCTCAAACTGTTCCTTAGTTTCGATACTAGTTGAACATTACCTCCTGCATATCGAATTTTTTCTTTCGGATTATTTTGGATATCCACGCACGAAGTCTCTGGCGGTCAACCTGACTAACTGCGGTAACTGGTTTTAACCTGACGCGAAGACCCACTTTGGGCTTCCTATCCTCAGAATCTATGGAAGACGCATCAGAAGTTTAAGGTGGTTTGGTACAGCAATGTTGTTTAAATACGACATAGGTCGCACAGCAGAATGAATAGTGGGGGTTGTCAATGTTCGTCGTTTTACCCAGACAAGTTGGTCATATGGAAGCAGCAGTTGACGAGTTGCTTTGATGTTCCCATTATAGCACAGGACCTTCAAATGTCATGCCCTCTTCCTCCCCCAAACCCTCTGCTGTAAATTTTTCCACACATGATTTACAGATTGAGTGTAGGACACATGACTTTCCTTGGTCAACAGCTTTGCAGCCTAAATAACTGATAACATTTCCTCACATACAGGGTAATATTTTGATCTTGTTTTCACTTAGTAATGCAATCACAGGTAAAACAAATCAGGCGTATTTTTGCAGGATCTAAATCATCCTTGAAATACGAGGAATCAACTGCGTAAAATCAGCTTGAGTAATATTTACATCTGTTCATCCATGTGTGATGAGTGAGACCATAGTTATAGAATAGGTTAGAGGTGGTTCTGCTGAACCAGACATGATGCAGCATAAAAGCAAATGCTATGGAAGTAATCCTTCCTATTTAACAAAACTTTGCAGGTAATTTAGGCGTCGGAGACCCGTGTTTTTGAAATTTAATGGCTATAACTTGTAAATTATTGATATATGTAATACTAGTTAATGGATGGTATGGTATTTAGAACTAGAATATTACTTAATATTAATAATCTTCAGTTTACTGAGAACCTGTTAATTACACGTTAGTTCTTCAGCAGGGTGTCAAGTTGTCCAGACCATAACATGATGACACACATCTGGTATAGGCTTATCTCCAGCTTCAAAGCTTGATTTATCATCACCAGCCTCTATGCTGGACCTATCATCACCAGCTTCAAAGCTTGACTGAAATTATCAGCTAATCCAGTATAATGAATGTCCATGCATATAGTAAGTAAGATGTTCCGACAGTTTAAACTGTTAAAGAACAATAGTAAGTCAGGTATGTAAATTTTTTACTTTTACACCCTCCAATCTGGAAGTAATAAAATAATAAAATACAAAAAGTCACCAGTAACTTTGGTTTTAAGATTAACGCTCATCTCAGCAGTGGACCTGAACATACATATGTATGTAAACATACATATATTAATATATGTAAACAATGTTTATGATTAAATTCGTAATGTCCTCAGTTTACAGCTGCACTGAAACTCTTCAGGTAGTTAAGTGTGAAGTGTGGTAACCTATTGGTGATAGCCGAGTAACTATAGGGAAATGCCTACGCTAAAATATTAGAACAAGGTATGTAAATAATAGGCTTTCATTTGACCTTTGAAGTACCACCTGGGTCAAGACCTTACTAAAGTTTATCGGTTATCGTGGTTAATAATTAATTTAGTAATGGCCTGATTAAAAAAAAATAATTGTAAATATATACATATGCCATATGATCTTTCAGTAATTGTTTAGATTAACAAAATAATCATTTCAACATAACGATTTCAGCACATTTTTCTTAGGTGTATTTCCGACAGATTTATAATAATGTATTACTATATAATAAAAAGTAAATCCATCCTGAATGATGACAGCTTGCGTCCTTGTCTCTCTCAATCCTGTTATACTCTAGGAAATAATCTAAAAACCTAAAGAAAGTTTCGATTTCAGAGAAGTCTACATTCCTGTATGTATCAGTCCGTAGTGTTTTGAAGAGCTTGACAGCTGTTTCTTAAAACAAAAAAAAAAAAGACAAAGATCAGAATGCAACTGTCACGTATTATAGTTCAAAATACCTAGACGGCTATGACATACTCGGAAGCCTCCTTCAGCTCAACACAGGTATCTTGTCGTTCTCTACAGATGTCTTAACATCTGAAACCTGAAAGTTCAGGTGTTGTGTTACACTATTTTAACCTGATTACTCTTGCCCTCTCTCCCAGTACTTGTGTACAAAAATGTCAAAATTACAGTAGTTAATGCACTAAAAGTGTGTAAATGAAGCATTGATTGTATCACCTTCCTGTTTGAATATTAAGGATTGTTTTATAATTTTATATAAAAAAGGTAATGTATTGCAATTTTGATAGTATATTTCATAGGCCTAATAATTAAATGCACTTATCAAACACCAGAAGTAGGTAGCCTATTGATAGTATATTTCATAAGCCTAATAATTAAATGCACAGATCAAACACCAGAAGTAGGCAGCCTAGTCAACTTCTCATGACCATACATGTCCTGTTTACATTAAGCGTTTCTCTTTCCAGTTAAGATCTTGCCCCTCCGGCAGGCCAAGTGTTCCGAGGACCTTGTAGTACTAGGAGACTCTTAAGCCTGGCAACCAGAGACGAGTCACGGTGACCGACCAGTCCTGGTCACTGTAACTTGTCTTAGGTTGCCGTCTTACGACAGAATAATGCTACAGAGTTCTTAGGATACTCTGCCTTAGGAGCAAGATTTTAATTCATAACAGGGAGGAAAAAAGCTTTCTTTTGTCTTTATTAAACAAAGCCCATTTTTCTTCACTGTGACTGATTTCACCATATCCTTCTTTAGGTAGATTGTTTTGAATTCAATAACATATATATATATATATATATATATATATATATATATATATATGAATTTTCTTTGTTAGCAGTTTCCTGCGTAGCGAGGTAACAGCAGGAACAGATGAAAACGCCCCATTTGCTCGTGTCCTTTCTCGCTGTCATGTATAATGCACAGGAACCATATCTCCCTATCCACGGCCAGGCTCTACAGATCTTCGTGTGGTTTCCCCTGACAGCTTCATTTGCTCTAGTTCAGCCCAGGGTCCACGTTGCTCCAATTCACTCTGTGCCGTGTACGCCTCGCACCCTCTTGCATGGCCAAGCCACGACCCCTCCATCCTTCCATCTCCAGTTCGGTCCTTCCCTTTTTCTGCCCCACTTACGACAGATGCATCCTCTCAGTAAGCTTGTCCTTACTCGACCCCTCGTGTGCAAAAGATTCAGCACACCCTCTTCATTTCTCACTTATATTATTCTTGTTACACCTCTCTCTTATCCTATCTTACTTGATCAACCCTTCTCACACCACATATTGTCCTTAAGCATTTCATTTCCAGTACATCCACCCTCTTCCACACTTACCCAACTATTTGCCCACGCCTCTCATCCATACAGTACAGTTAGGGCGACAATACCATCTGACATACCCATCTTTGCCCACACAGACAGTGGCTGTTATTGCAACAATATTAAATGCACCCAGGATTCCTCCTCCCTCCCTCACCACCACCACCACAACCACCCACCCTATGGCTTAAGCCACCCCCTTAACCTCACCGTTGTTATATCCACTCCCAGGTATCTGTAACACTCCAATTCCTACAACGTATCCCCATTCAAATTTATATTCCACCTAACTACCTCTCAATCCCCCTATGCTTCATAAACTTACCTTTTTTTTTACATTAACTTTTAATTTTCTCCTTTCACATATATGCCCAGACTCAGACACCGGCTGCTTCTGCAGTTTCTCGCTCAAGTCTGCCACCAGAGCTGTGTCATCAGCCAACAACAACAGACTCGTATCCCCCCCTCCCCACCCTTTTTTCCCCCAAGACTCTTACATTTGCTTCCATCGCCACCCGATTCATAAACAGGTTCAAGTCATGGTAAGGTCATACATCCTTGCCGTAGATCCTCCTTCACTAGGAACACTACTTCCTCTCTACTCTTGACATAAACTCTTCGCTGCATCCAGTAGCTTTCCTTCAACACCCCATATTCGTAACACCTTCCACAGAGCATCTATATCATCCCTGACATACGCTTTCTCCAGATACACAGATGCCATAACTAAAGCCTTTCCCTTAAGTATTTATCGCGTATTAATCAATGAAAATGCCTAAACAACATACTTTCTTCCACTCCTGAAACCACACTGTACCTCCTTAATGTGATTCTCAGTGCATGCTATCACCCTCTCCATCACCACTCTCCCATACAACTTACCAGGTCAGCTCAACAAACTCATTCCTTTGTAGTTTGAACACTGACCTTTGTATCCATTGCATTTATACAATGGCACTCCGCAGGTATTTCGCCAATCCTTAGGCACCTCACCTTGAGCCGTACATTCACTGAATATCCTAAGTAATCGATCAACAACAGTGTCACTCAATTTTAGGAGAAATTCAATTGCAATCCCACCCACCCCACCCCAGCCGCTTTGCCGCACTTCATGTTGCGCAAGGCATTCACCACCACTACTCTTCACCAGACCAATTGCCATGACTCGTTTCACATCACATCCAAACCATGCATCTGCCACCCTTTCCTGCAACACATTCAGCAGTCCTTCAAACACTCGTTCCATCTCTTGGCCTGTTACCATTGAAGGTTCTATTTGTTCTCATGTTCTCCTTACACTGTTCACCTCCTAACAAAACTTTTTGTTCTATTCCCCCTGAAGCTCCCCTTAGCTTTAATTTGTCCTCTTTAATATCTCCCGCACTTTTGACCCACCGCTTCCTCTCGTACAAATAATGACTCGCACTCCCTCCCTGCAAGTAAAGGCCAGGCAACTCTTTTCTCTTTCGCTAACAGTCGAGCCTCCTCATCCCACCGTGGGCTACCCTTTCTAATGAGCTTACATTCCACTCTCTGCAAACCTCTCACTTCTCTTGTACAAGTAAGCGCTGCATCCCGAAACGGCTCCCATTTCTCACCCACTCCCCTGGTTAAGTTCACTTTCACCTTTCAACATTTTTCACCCAATCCCTCCTGGTATCTTTTTTCACACAAGCCTCTTTTTAAAGCTCCCTCACTTCACCTCCTTTTGCCCACTTATTTTACTTCCTATTTTCCTCAAGGCTTTAAACTTTCACCCTTGCCTTCACCAGCAAGAGACCAGACTTCCCACCAGCTGCCCCTCTCAACACATACCCAAAAGTCTCTCCTCCGCACGCCCATCCCATCACTTAGTACATAATCCAATAATGCGCGCTCACCAGTAATTACCCTTCACCCACGTAGATATAAATCTTTCTTTCATACCTGTTCCCCGTTTCCCGCGTTGGTGAGGTAGCGCAAGTAACAGCAGAAGCATTGACCTCATTCGCACACGTCCACTTTCTATCCGTTCTTGTATAATGCACCGAAACCAGAGCCCCTTATCCATAACCACGTCCCACAGACCTTTCCTTGGTTTCCCATGACTCCATATGCCCTGGTTCACCCCAGTAACAGCACGTCGGGGCCGGTACACGCAACCATCTAATTCACTCTATCCCTTGCACGCCTTGCACCTTCTTGAATGTTCAGGTCCCGAATATGTAAAGCGTTTTTCACTCCATCCTCCACCTTGGTTATCCCCTTTCTTTGTTTCTCTTCAATTGCAACATGTATACCCTCTCCTCACTCAACCTCTTCATATGTCCAAACCATTTCAGCACATCCTCATGAGCTCTGTCGTACACACTCCTCTTACTACCACACTTTCTTACCCTAATATCTTTTTAATTCAATCAACCTTCCTCACACCAGATACTGTCCTCAAACATTTCATTTCCATCACATCCACCGTTTCATACTTGATCTAGAGCCCACGCCTCGTATCCATACAACTGCGTCGGGACGGCTTTACCATCAGACACTCCCATTTTTGCTCATACTGACGGTGACTTCTTTCACGCTCTGATTGTACCAACGACCTTAGCCCCTCCTCTTCCCCAATGGCTTACTTAAACTACCACAGTTCCGTTAGTTGCCATGTACATTGCCAGACATCTAAAATATCCCACTTCCAAGTTTTCTCTCTTCAAACTCACACGTCAACTATCCTACCTCCACTACTGAACCTGATAACCTTGCTTTAACTTCACGTTTACTCAACTGTCTCCTTTCACACACCCTCCCAAACGGAAACCAGTTTTTCGGATCTGCCACCAGCGCCGTCATCATCAAACAACTTACCCCGCCCATAAGGAACTATGAACCTGCTCCTCTCTTCACAACTTACCTCACCTCACCATCCCACCCGTAATTTAAACACTTGTGGTGACATCGACCCCCTCCGCTGCCACATAGCTATCTTCACCTGGAGCGACTCGCATTCCTTTCCTCCTACTCTCTGGATAAAAACTCCTAATTGCCACCTGCAGTTTTCCTCCTACGCCTTATGTTCGTCACATCTCCCACAGAGCGTCTATAATAACAATCCTATCATATGCTTTCTCCAGATCCATAAACACCACACACAACCTTTCCGTTTCCCTTCAGGATTTCTCAGATACATTCTTCACAGTAAACACTTGATCCACTCACCCTCTACCTTTCCTGAAGAGTCCTTGTTCCTCCGGAATGTGAGGGTTTGTGCACGCCATCACCTCCTCAGCCACCTCTCCTGTGCAACTTACCAGTTACCCTGTAGAAACTAGTACTTCTGTAATTTTCATCAACATTTCTGTCACCCTCGCCTTTATATAATGACACTATACAGGTATTCTACCAATCCTCAGGCACGTTACCGTGGTCATACATACTCAAAAATCCTAACCAACCAACAGGGAACACAGTTGCCTCCTTCCATGAGAATTTCAACTGCAGTTCCATTCACTCCTGCCGCCTTGCCACAATCCATCTCATGCAGGCCTTTCTCCATCTCTTATCATTTTACCTAACTTCTTGCCATCACTTCGCACACCTCCCTAACCCATCACGCCTCTGATTGTAATCACCTCTCCCCCCCCCCCAACATTTGCTCCGTCTACCAGTGACCTCATTTGTCCTGGTGTTTATTTTTTACACTTAATCTTCCTCCAAAAGCTTTACTTCTTCTCCCTGAAGTTTGCTAATACTCACTCGCTCACCCCATCTCTCATTTGCCCTCTTTTTCAGTCCCTGCACTTTCCTCTTGCCGCTCTCTCTTGTTAGTCTCCCCATTACTGGCACTCCTTCTCTGTAAGCAGCGCCAATACATCTCTTCTCTTTCACGAAAAGCGTAACTTCGTCATGCCACTGCTCGATACCTTTTCTCCACACGTTCACTTCCAACCTTCCGTATGGCAGACGCTTCTCCCGCACATGCCTACACAGCTTCCATCACCACCTGCTGTTCCTCACCCACTTCTCTAGCTCCATCTGCTTTCACCTTCTGCCGTCCTACACTGAACTGAATCTCTCCTGGTAACAGCTTCACACAAGACTCTTTTCCAAGTTCTCATTTTCACCACCACTCTTCCCATCCAAACGATTCCCTGTTTTTGAAAGAAACTCTGTAAATCTTCACCCTCGCCTCAAACATCCCATTAGCTGCCCCTCTCAATTCAATCACATACAACAGTATCTTTTACACACCTATCTATTGGTACACAATCCAATAATGCCCGCTGACCATCTTCCCTACCCACCCACATATACAAGTATGTCCCCTTTTTTGTAAATCCTGTATTCCTTGTCACCAGTCCTCGTCTGAACTCTAAAGGCTGTTCACCATTTCCATTCTCATCACAGGGTATGCCATGCCTACAGTCATGCCCGCAACTGCCACATTACCCACCATTGCCTTCACATCACCCACCACCAATACCCGAGGCCTTGCATCAAAATTGCTGACACACACACACACACAGCTTTCCCCAAAACTCTCTCGTCTCCTCCAACTTGCTCTCGCTTTTAGCTGCATGAGCACTTATAATCACCTCCCTCTCGTAAATCACTTTCATTTTCACGCACAACACATCTTAGAGCTACCTCGCGAACGCGGGAGACTGCGAATAAGTATGAAAGAGAAGTGCGTGTGTGTATATATATATATATATATATATATATATATATATATATATATATATCCTGGTTCTCAATAGCAAATACAACAAACCTTTAAACCACACAAACCAGCACTCTTAAAACAATCACTGGCAACCTATCAATCACAAAGACTCGACACATACGCAATGAAACGAGAATCCTCCCAGTACAGACCCGCCTTGAGATGTTCGACACTGAATTCTATACATCATCAAACCCCTCCCGCCCGAACCACTCCTTAACAAACCACTAACCGACAAGCAGAAAGGAAAAGTATCCCTGCCTCACACATGAACCTTTACTGGCGGATCCCCTCACTCCCAACACATATAATACCGTCTAAAAACACACACACTTACTGAATTAACCCTACAAGCACTAAACAACCGACCTCCCAACTCCCGTCGTAAACTTCAACCCCCCCCCTCCCCACCACCACCAGAAAACCTTATTCCCTAGACAAATACGAGTCACACTTTCCCGTCTTCGCTCTGGACATGAGCCATCCCTACAGCACCACAAACACCATTCCAACATACCCCAAGACCGCTCACGGCCACGATGCAGCTACCACAACGAAGACAGTGACCGCTCATCACTCGGCTGTCCTGCACTCATTGCACATAGACAAACACACAAAAGCACGACACTTCATGACCTAAGATCCTAACCGGTGGATGTGGCTGGCTTCCTGAGCGCTGCAGGAGTCTCTTAAGATAGAGCTCCTAGTGTATATATATATACATACATATATATATATATATATATATATATATATATATATATATATATATATACTTGTGCGCCATTTCCCACCTGAGCGAGATACCGCCAGAAACAGATGAAACAGCCTTATTAACTCTCATTCACTCTCTACTGTCATCTGCAATGCACCATAACCATAGGCCCCTGTCCACAGTCAGTCCCCACAGAACATTCATTGGTTTCACCTGATCGATTCATATCCCTGTTCCACCCTACAGACAGCACCCGGTCCCCTGTATACCAAAACAACACAATTTCTTGTATCCCATGCAGGCCGTTCACCCTCCTGAATGTTCAGGTCTTGAGAGTTGAACGCTTTTTCCACACACCAGTCAATCTCTCTTCACTCATCCTCCCCATATGTCCAATTCATTTTATGACATCCTGGTTAGTTCTCTCAATCATACTCTACTTACTACACAGCCTCTCTTTTACACTATCATTCCTTACACAATAATCCACCGCCTCATACCACTTCGTCCTCAGGCATCTCATTTCCTACACGTCCACGTACTTTTATATTGTTACTTTCAGTGTTCCTTGCTCCGCATCCGTACAACACCGTCAGTAGGACTACTACTACTACACCTTCAAACATACCCATTTTGCTCCAATAGATGTTTTCCTTTCCTCCTAAATTCTAGTTCATGCACCCAAGATTTTAGCCCCCGCCCTACCATAAGATTCACTTTACCCTCCATAGTTCCGTCGAAGTTCACTACCAGGTGTCTCAAGCACTTCGCTTCCTACAGGTCCTCCACGTTTGAAGTTAACCCATCCTCTTTCATCTCCCTGTTGCGTCTCATCATCTTTGGTTTTCATTTATTCTATACATTATCCTATGACACACCTTCCCATTCTCTTATCATTAACTTCTGGAGTTTCTTTCCTGAGTCTACCACCAGAGGCATGTCATCTGCAAAAGAACAACTGATTCACCCTTTCCCCCCCCCCCCCCCCAGCTTGCAGTAGACTCTCCCCTTGCATTCATCATCCTCACCACCCCATCCATGAAAATGTTAGAACAACAATGGTGGCATCACATAATCCAACCTAAGGTCAATCTTCAACGAAAACCACTTACCCTCCTCTCTTCCCAACGCAGCTATATCTTATTAAGATGGGGAATACTCCTCACTGCATTTATTAACTTACCATTTACCCTATATATTTATGGCACCTTCCATAAGGCCTCTCTCAACCCTCTACGCTTTTTCCATATCCATAAAATTCTTTTTGAGAGAACCATCAGCAGTTTCATCTACTCCTGCATCTTTGCCACTCTTCATCTTCAGCAAGGTTTTCACTATCTCCTCTCGTTTCACCTCACCACTCAGCTGGGTTCTCTCACTTGTAATGTAATCTCGTCTTACACACAACACATCTACCACGCAAGCATTTAACATACCAAACAGTCCTACAAATTACACACTCCATGTCTTCCCACCTACTTATTCTTTGCCTATTACCTCTTCATCATCCGCTCCCTTCACTTTTACTCACACTTGTTTTCTTGTTCTTCTCCCAATTCGCCTTCCTCCAAAATATTTTCTTGTTCTCCATAAATGTCATCGGTACCTTCTCACCCTATCTCTCATCTACCCTCTCCCTCAACTCACGTACACTTGTGTTGACCTCCTGCTCCTTACTTTTGTACACTTCTCAGTCACTCGCATTTCCCATAACTTCCTCATCCCACCACTCACTGCCCTTTCTCATGCGCCCACTTCCCGCGTGCCAACACTTGACCTGCACATGCAAGCAGTGCTTCCCTAAATACCTTCCATTCATCTTCCACTTTCATCGTTTTATTTCATTTTACCGCATGCCACTCTTCATTAGGTCTCTCTTGGAATATCTGCACATAAGCTATATTTTCTTTTTTTAAGCCCACTTTTACACGTTGTTCTCCTTTTCCCCCAAACCTCTACAAACCTTCACCCCACTGCTGCCGCTCTCGCTAACATTCAGCAACCTCTTCTTTGCGCGCCTGTCTCTTACCATGTAATGTAATAATGCTTACTGACCCCATCAACAGTCACCCACATATATTTATGAATTGCAGCTTTTTTTAAAACCAAGTAAACCCAATAGCTTACCCTCTTCCACACACAGTTCAACAAGTTGCTCCCCATTTTCATTCGTAATGGGCACCCCATGCCTCCCAGCTATACCCTCAACTCCCACAATACTGGCTCTTGCATGCAGTAGCCCTTGCACGAAGACATGATCCCTTGCATCAAAACTGCTGAAGCATTCATTCAGTTCCTCTCAAAAAGTACTTCCTTCGCGTTTCACTAGCAGGAGGATAAGCACTGACACTCACTCGCCTTTCTTAGCCTACTTTTAATCTCACCCACATCAGTCGTGAACTTACTCCCTTACACCACTTAACGTAGTCCCACGGATCCTTTCTCTCTCTGTGTCATCCAGACTGTGCTCCCGGAACACACCCAAACCAGTCTGCCATCTTCAACTTGAGTCTCTTTCAGTAAGAACATCAGTGTTCCACTCATCCAACACAGCACATATCTCTCCTTTCTTCTCATGCTGGTTACATCCATGCAATTATCACACCAGACTGACTACCGCAACACTGCAATTCATTCTTTCCCATGCATGTCCCTCACCCTCTTGAATGTTCAGGCCCCAAAACTCATAAACTCTTTCCCTTCATCCTTCCATTACCTTCTCCGTCTTTCCTTCCCCCTTACTCCCTCCACTTCTGACACGTATATCCTCTCAGTCTGTCTCTTCGCTCGTCCTCTCCATGTCTGAACCGTTTCAACACATCCTGCCTAGCTGTTTCCATCAGACTTCGCTTATTACTTCACATCGTTGTTACGCTCTCGTTCCTCACACGATTAACATGCCTCATACCACATAATGTCAAGCGTTCAATTTCCAGCACTTCCACCCTCTCCCGTTCATCTGCATTCTGGTCCCTAGCCTTGCGTCCAAACAGCAGTGTTAAGACTGCTATAGCTTTAAGCCTACCCATCCTTGCTTTAACGGACACTAACCTCTCCTTCCACACACTACTCGATGCACCCGGGACCTTAGCTCTCTTATCTCTCACGCATAAGTTTTCCCATCACTCACTCTCCCAGACCGTCAACAGCTTCAGTAGTTTCTAACCTGCCGCCAGGGCCGTGTCATCAACTAACTGCGACTGATCCACCTCCTATACTCCCACATCCTCGGTGGCCATAAACCTACTGCCCGCTCTAGGAGTTACATTTTTCTCGCTCATCACCCCACTCATAAACATATTGAACAACCATGGTAACATCACAAACCCTTGAAGCAGACCCAACTTTACTGAGAACCACTCATCTTCCTCCCATCCTACTCGCCCATATGTTGTAATGTCCTGGTGAAAACTCCTTAGTGCATTTAATAACCTAATTAGCCCTTATTTCACTGCATCTTCTACAAGGCCTCTCTCTCTGTCGTACCTTATGCCTTCTCAAAAGCCATGAATGCTATATATATAATCAACAACAAATCCTCCAGATTAAACACCTGGTCCACAAATCCTCTCCTCCTGAAGCCACACTTCTCTACCCATAACAGATATTCTGTGCGTGCCAACACCCTCTCAATCACCACTTTCCCATACAACATACCGTGTATACTCAACAACTTGTGCCTCTGTAATTAGAACATTCACTTTTGCCCGCCTTGCCCTAACATAGGGTCACTCTATATGCCTTCTGCCAGTCATCAAGTAGCTCATCTTGGGCTACTGGCTTGACTAATGATTCAACAAGTCTTTTTTTTTTTTTTTCAATAACCTACCTTCCCGCCAGGATCAATGAACATAGGCCTGATTTACATACATATAGTCTCTAGCTACCATGTACGAGTATGATGTACCCAAACCATAGTCTGTCATACACAGGCAAAACTCGCACATTACTCGATGCTTTGTACCTTGAGTCCTTCATATGCCAAGGTCCAGTTCATTTCCAGCATGTCCCCCTCCCCACCCCATATGACACATCATTCCAATTCTTTTCTTCCAGTGCATGCCTGTCTCGCTCCTGAATCTTCTGGCCTCAGTTCCTCAAAGTCTCCATCACTTCAACTTTCCTTCTTTCGGTCCCCTCCTCTCCTTGTCTTCATGTGCCTCGGATACATTACGTCCTCTTTGTCAGTCTCATCACTCATCCTCTCCGAATACCAATACAATTTCAGCATGCCTTCTTTGGCCCTCAGTCAGACAACTCACCCACACCTTGCTCCGAAAATTTCAGACCGTGTGATCTACCTAACACTAAAGAAAATCCTCAAGCATTTCATTTCTCTCACATCCAACTTCTTCCTTCCATTTACTGGTATCTGATGCATTCTATACCCTGAAAGTCTTCCCCCTATTACATTCTTATCCCTCTGCTGAATGTCAGTATCTTGCTACTGTTTACGTTAAGCTTTCTTTCAAATGCCCCTCAGACTGTCATCAGCCTCAGGTGTCGCCACCAGAAGCGTGACAAATGGAAAAAAAGCGACTTCTTTTACCCCCCCCCCCAACAACAACAACCTCCAACACTGCAGACCCACTCCTTACTCCAAAACCCTAACAAATGTCTCACTCTCCATTCCAACAGTAAATATCCTTGATACAAACAAATGATCACTTTAACCACTTATCTTCCTACCTTACAAGCATGCCCTACTCTCCCATGAAAAAACAGATTCCATTTAGCAACTTTTCACACGTCGCATACATTCGTAGCGCCTTCCCTAAGACATCACTGTCAACCCAGTTGTATGCTTTCTTTAACTTCGTAAATTCCACATACAAGCCTTAATCTTTCTCTTAGTACTTCTCATATGCATAATGTAAAGCAAACCCATTATCTACACCCTCAACCTCGTCTAAAACCAAAGTGCTTTAACCAAGTTTGTTACGTACCAGTTATACTAACACACGGATGCCTTTGTATGGTAAATCACATTATCATTTTTCTCCCTTTGCCTTTACACCAGGGCACTGTAGCTGCGTCTATCAACCCTAAGGCAGCGCATCTTGGGCCATACAGATGTCACACAGCCTAACTAACCAATCAACAACACTATAAACATTTTCCTTGAAAATATCACGTGCCGTCCCACACACTACCAACAGTCGAACACACTTCATCTTGCACATGGCTTCCACAACCTCTTTCTTTCATACAATTTGCTCATTATCCTACCTCACCATAAACACACCTTGTCTGCCTTCTAAACATTTTACGCAATTAGCGGTTCTTAAAAATAATATTCAACTTCATTTTTTTTATTATTTAACACCGCTTTCTCGTCTACGTTATTGGTACTTTCTGCTCCTCTCTTATTTGCCCTCCAAATCACTTGCATTCCCTCCAGATACCAGCCATGCACCCTTTGCTTTTTCACTAGCAATATCACTTCCTCATTCCGCCAACCACTGCCCTTTTCCTTACCTCCACATACGACTTTTCACTTACCACACACTGCTGGTGTTCCGTCTACAGTGTCGTCCATTGCGAAAACACTTTAGAGCTTGTTTTCAGTTCCTCACACATCCTGGCACCATACCCAATAATGCTACGCTGCCCTCTAAATCCCTTAGCATTATTAGCTGCGTTTGAACTAACATTTTACTTCTGATGAATTTAGAGAAAAGTTTCGGATTTTCTGCCTTATTCGCAATAATGTTTCCTTGTTCTTTTCTTATCCAATTATACTCGTTACTTGCTCTCTTGATATCTTACAGATTCTGGCTGGCTGGAGTGTTGCCAGTATCTACTTCACAGCAAATCTCGAAGTTCCCTTGCTTTTGAAGCTCTTCCTATTGAACTGTTCCTTTCTCTTTCTTAACCTCCTCTGTCTGTCTGTCTGTCTGTCTCTGTATTTGAGGCTACAGGTACCCATGTCCCTACTCATTACTAGTGAATTACACAGAACCTTTCATAACGTCCTGGTTCCTGGCCATTGAACTCCATCTCCTAATTTGTGTTTTCACAGAAGCTGTTGAGTTTTAATGTGATTCCCATAATTATATATACTCTTGCAAATAATGTGTGTGTGTGTGAATTGAAGTGAATTTATTTAGTAGCTCAGACTTTATAAAAAAGTATGGAGCACAGCTCCTACAGGCTTTGACGACCGAATTCAACAGTGTGATTAGTTAACACTACGGATATTATTGCCAAAAAAATATAAGCAAAAGTTTACGAGTAAAAATTTGTCTCAAGATTACAAATAATTAAGAATGAAGCAAGAATTACCTAATCAACTCAATACTTATCTAAACAAATTCAAAACTGACTTTAAGAACAAAGACAAATCTTGAAGAACCTTCACGTTTGTGCTTTGCATCAACAAAATATATTTAAAGTAAGTTGGCCTATACGTAAAATAATTTGACAAATACATACCCTTAGTCTCACTTAGTTACACTTTATTATAGAAAAAACCAATATCACTTAGTTACACTTTATTATAGAAAAAACCAATAAGGCACTATTAAACGAGGACCTTCCCGCTCTAAAGGCGTCCATGATTTCCCTGCTTCTGCGTGGAGTGCAGCCTCGAAGCTGCAGGGGTATCATAAAAGGTGGGGCCCTCGTATAGTATAATTAACAATATTCACTAAATTATTGAAGTACACATATACATGATTATCATTATCTATTCCATAAAATCATCTTGGACTTTATGGCCAACAATTGAGGGGCTGGTGAGTCAGAATCCATACCATGTAAGTCAGTATTGACCACAATCATGACTTGGTATTATGGCAGGAAGTGAAGACAACAGGTTGTACTTCTCGATACGTTACAGTATCGTGATAAAGATGATGACATTCTTCTGCAAGGCTTCCATACTGGTGACTTGGGAGACATGTTTTTGGACAACTTAGGGTTTGATTTTCGCGTTTAATAATCATATTTTGCCGAGATTATTTCGCACGCCTTTTGTTCGTGTTTTTTTTTTTTCTTTAATTTATTGGTCACGTGTTTTATTACTTTCCATAACTATCGATGTCCAAGTTCTCAGTACTTTTTGCCTTGTACGTTCTTCAATGTTCTTCGCCATATACATATGTTGCTGAATTATTGATTATTTCCCTTGTTTGTTTCTGAACTTTATCACCTGCAATTTTGTTCCTTGGATTTTTTTTTTCTTCTCTTTTTCCCCAATAGTTATCTTTCCTGACCCAACAGCCGAACGCTCAGAAAGAATGGTAATATATATCTGTATCTGAAAGGAAAAATATATACCAAAAACGAAATCATATGTAGGGTGGCAGGTGCCCAGGGAAACCACAATCCTGTGTAGTGTTGTCAAAACTTGATTAATCCTTTTGACGTAACGTTAGCTCAAAAAATGGTGCTGGTGTCATTCGTCAGTTGTAATACAGTTTTTAGAAGGTTGTAGGAACAGTGCAGGAAGGTAAACAGCTGGTTGTATTGCTGCTGCAGGAAGACAAACCTGCTTGTATGACTGGTGCAGGCAGTTGCACTGGCCCTATTGATGGTTTGGTTTAATTCTTAAAGTAAATTTAGTTCATTTAGGGAATGAAACTGTGAGAGTTCAGTTAGTAAGGATGAGTCTGGTTATAGCGTTACTTAGATTGACTAATTATACGGTTATTGGGATGTTTGGTTCTACTGTTATTAAGAATGAGCCGTTCTGCTAGGGATTAATTCATACTGTTCCTGCAGATGAGTGGTTCTACTGTTACTAAGGATGAGTCTGGCCATACTGGCATTTAGGATGGGTGGTTCTTCTGTTAACAGGAACGAATCTGGTTATACTGATATTACGGATGAGTGGTTCTACTGTAACTAAAGACGAGTCTGGTTATACTGCTATGAAGGATGAGTGGTTCTATTATTTCAAAGAAGTGGTTCTACTGTTACTAGGAATGAGTGGTTCTACTGTTACTAAGAATGAGTGGTTCTACTGTTACTAGGAATGAGTGGTTCTATTATTACTAAGAATGAGTGGTTTTACTGTTACTAGGAATGAGTGGTTCTATTATTACTAAGAATAAGTGGTTCTACCGTTACTAAAGATGAGTGGTTCTATTATTACTAAGAATGGGTGGTTCTGTAAGGATGAGTGGTTGTATTATTACTAAGAATGAGTGGTTCTACTGTTAATAAGGATGAGTGTTTCTATTGTTACTAAGAATGAGTGGTTCTATTGCTATTAAGGATGAGTGGTTCTATTATTACAAAGGAAGTGTGGTTCTACTGTTACTAACGATGAGTGGTTCTATCATTAAGAGAGTGGTTCTACTGTTATCAAAGATGAATGGTTCTATTATTACTAAGAATGAATGGTTCTGTTGTTACTAAGAATGAGTGGTTCTACTGTTACTAGGAATGAGTGGTTCTACTTTTACCAGGAATGAGTGGTTCTATTATTACTAGGAATGAGTGGTTCTATCGTTACAAAAGATGAGTGGTTCTATTATTACTAAGAAATTGGTTCTACTGTTAGTAAAGATGAGTGGTTCTACTATTACTAAAGATGAGAGGTTTTATTATTAAGAATGTGTGGTTCTACTTTTACTAAGGATGAGTGGTTCTGTTATTACTAAGTGGTTCTAGTATTACTAAAGATGAGTGGTTCTATTATTACTCAAAGAATGGTTCTACTGTCACTAAAGAAGAGTGGTTGATTATTACTCAAAGAATGGTTCTACTGTTACTAAAGATGAGTGGTTCTATTATAACTAAGAAAGAGTGGTTCTACTGTTACTGAAGATGAATACTTCTATTGTTACTAAAGATGAGTGGTTTTATTATTACTGAGCGGTTCTAAAGTTACTAAGGATGAGTGGTTCTATTATTACTAAGAAAGTAGTTCTACTGTTACTAAAGATGAGTGGTTCTATCATTACTAAGAATGAGTGGTTCTATTATTACTAAGAATGAATGGTTCTACTGTTACGAGGAATGAGTGGTTCTACTGTAACTACGAATGAGTGGTTCTGTTATTACTAAAAGAGTGGTTCTACTGTTACTAAAGATGAGTGGTTTTATTATTACTAAAGATGAGTCGTTTTATTACTAAGAATGAGTGGTTCTACTATTACTAAAGATGAGTGGTTCTATTATCACTAAGAAAGAGTGGTTCTACTGTTACTAAAGATGAGTGGCTCTGCTATTACTAGGAATGATTGGTTCTACTGTTACTAGGAGAGAGTGGTTCTACTGTTGCTACGAATGAGTGGTTCTACCTTTACTAGGAATAAGTAGATCTATTATTAACAAGAATGAGTGGTTCTACCTTTACTAAAGATGAGTGGTTCTATTATTACTGAGAAAGAGTGGTTCTACTGTTACTAAAGATGAGTGGCTCTATTATTACTAAGAAAAGTGGTTCTACTGTTACTAGAGATAAGTGATTCAATTATTAAGAGAGTGGTTCTACTGTTCCTAAAAATGAGTGGTTCTATTATTACTAAGAGAGTGGTTCTACTTTTACTAAAGATGAATGGTTCTATTACTAAGAAAGAGTTGTTCTACTTTTACTGTAGATGAGTGGTTCTATTATTACTAGGAGTGGTTCAATTACTACTAAGAATGAGTGGTTCTACTGTTACTAGGAATGAGTGGTTCTACTGTTACTACGAATGAGTGGTTCTATTATTACTAAGAAAGAGTGGTTCTGCTGTTACTAAAGATGAGTGGTTCAATTATTACTGAGAAAGTGTTTCTACTGTTACTAAAGATAATTGGTTCTATTATTACTAAGAAAGAGTGGTTCTACTGTTACTAAAGGTGACTGGTTCTATTATTACTAAGAAAGTTCTATTATTACTAAGAATGAGTGGTTCTTCTGTTACTAGGAATGAGTGGTTTTACTTACTACAAATGAGTTGTTCTACTACCACAAGGAATGAGTGGTTCTATTATTACTAAGAATGAGTGGTTCTATTGTTACTACGAATGAGTGGTTCTATTATTACAGAGAAAGAGTGGTTCTGCTGTAACTAAAGATGAGTGGTTCAATTATTACTAAGAGAGTGGTTCTACTGTTACTAAAGATGATTGGTTCTATTATTACTAGGAAAGTGTGGTTCTACTGTTATTAAAGATGAGTGGTTCTATTATTATTAAGAAAGCTGTATTATTACTAAGAATGAGTGGTTCTACTGTTACTAGGAATGAGTGGTTCTACTGTTACTACGAATGAGTTGTTCTACAGTCACAAGGAATGAGTGGTTCTATTATTACGAAGAATGAGTGGTTCTACTGTTACTAGAAATGAGTGGTTCTACTGTTACTAGGAATGACTGGTTCTATTGTTACTACGAATGAGTTGTTCTACTGTTACAAGGAATGAGTGGTTCTGTTATTACTAAAAATGAGTGGTTCTATTATTACTAAAAATGAGTGATTCTATTGTTACTAAAGATGAGTGGTTCTATTATTACTACGAGTGATTCTACTGTCACTAAAGAGTGGTTCTATTATTACTAAAGATGAGTGGTTTTATTATTACTAAGAATGAGTGGTTCTACTGTTACTAAGAATGAGTGGTTCTATTTTACTAAGAAAGAGTGGTTCTACTGTTACTAAGGATGTGTGGTTCTATTATTACTAAGAATGAGTGGTTCTACTGTCACTAGGAATGAGTGGTTCTACTGTTACTACGAATGAGTGGTTCTACTGTTACTAGGAATGAGTTCTATCACTAAGAATGAGTGGTTCTACCGTCACTAAAGATGATTGGTTCTATTATTACTAAGAGAATGGTTCTACTGTTACTAAAAATGAGTGGTTCTATTACTAAGAAAGAATGGTTCTACTGTTATTAAGATGAGTGGTTCTATTATTACTAAGAAAGTGGTTCTGTTACTAAAGATGAGTGGTTATATTATTATGAAAGAGTGGTTCTACTTTTACTAAAGATGAGTGGTTCTATTATTAATAAGAAAGAGTGGTTCTACTTTTACTAAAGATGAGTGATTCTATTATTACCAAGAAAGAGTGGTTATACTGTTACTAAAGATGAGTGGTTCTATAATAACTGAGAAAGAGTGGTTCTATTATTACTAAGAATGAGCGGTTCTACTGTTACGAGGAATGAGTGGTTCTATTACTACTAAGAATGAGTGGTTCTACTATTACTAAGAATGAGTAGTTTTAATGTTGCAGAGGAAGTGTAGTTCCACTGTTACTGAAGATGAGTTTGCTTATAGTATTAACAATACGTGGTTCTAGCGTTACTAAGGTTGAGTGTGGTTATAACGATACTAAAGATGAGTGGTTCTACTGTTACAAAGAATGAGCATTTCTATTGTCACTACGAATGAGTCTGGTTCTACTGTTATTAAGGATGAGTGGTTCTACTGTCACTAGGGATTGGTAGTTACCGTTACTCAGGGTGAGTGGTTTACATGTTACTAACGATGAATGGCTTTCGTGTTACTAATAACGAGTGGTTCAAATTTTACTTAAGACAAGTAGTTCTACTGTTAGTAAGGAGAGTTGTTCTACTGTTACTAAGTAGTTCTGTTTCTAATGATGAATCATTCTTCTGTTAATAAGGATGAGTGGTTCTACTGTTACTAAAGATGAGTGGTTCTACTATTACTAAAGATGAGTGGTTTTATTATTGCTAAGAATGAGTGGTTCTACTGTTACTAAGGATGAGAGGTTGTACTGTTATTAAGCTTAAGTGGTTCTACTGTTATTAAGGATTAGTGGTTCTACTGTTACTAAGGATGAGCAATTGTACTGTTATTAAGAATAAGTTGTTCTACTGGTTCTAAAGATGATTGGTTTTGCTGTTGCTTCGGATGAGTGGTTTTGCTGTTACTAAGGACGAGTGGTTCTAAAGTTACAAAGGATGAGAGGTTTTACTGTGATTAAGGATAAGTTGTTGTACTGTTGATAAGAATTAGTGGTTCTACTGTTACTAAGAGTGAGTGGTTCTGCTGCTAATAAGGATTAGTGGTTCTACTGTTACTAAGGATGAGAGGTTGTACTATTATTATGGATAAGAGGCTCTACTTTTATTAAGGATTAGTGGTTCCACTTTAACTAAGAATGAGAGGTTCTACTGTTACTAAGGATGAGAGGTTCTACTGTTACTAAGGATGAGGGGTTCTATTGTTACTAAAGATGAGTAGTTCTTCTGTTACTAAGGATGAGTGGTTCTACTGGTTCTAAGGATGAGTGGTATCACTGTTACTTAGGATGTGTGGTTCTGCTGTTACTAAGGATTAGTGGTACTACTGTTACTAAGGATGAGAGGTTGTACTGTTATTAAGGATAAGTGGTTCTACTGTTAATAAGGATTAGTGGTTCTGTTGTTGCTAAGGATGAGTGGTTCAGCTGTTATTAAGGATGAGGTTCTACTGTTATTAAGGATTAGTGGTTCCACTTTAACTAAGAATGAGAGGTTCTACTGTTACTAAGGATGAGAGGTTCTATTGTTACTAAAGATGAGTGGTTCTACTGTCACTAAGGATGAAAGGTTGTACAGTTATTAAGTTTAAGTGGTTCTATTGTTACTAAGGATGAGTGACTCCACTGTTACTAAAGATGAGTGGTTTTACTGTTACTTAAGATGAGTGGTTCTACTGTTACTAAGGATGAGTGGTTCTACTGTTACTAAAGATGAGTGGTTTTACAGGTTACTTAGGGTGAGTGGTTCTGCTATTACAAAGGATAAGTGGTTCTATTGTTACGACAGATGAGTGGTTCTACTGTTACTAAGGATGAGTAGTTCCACCGTTACTAAAGATGAGTGGTTTTACTGTTACTTAAGATGAGAGGTTCTAATGTTACTCAAGATGAGAGGTTCTACTGTTACTAAGGATGAGAAGTTTTACTATTACTTAGGATGAGTGGATCTACTGTTTTAACTAAGGATGAGAGGTTGTACTGTTACTAAGAATGAATGGTTCTACTGTTTCTATGGATGAGTGGTTCTACTGTTACTAAGAATGAGTGACTACCGTTACTAAGGATGAGAGGTTCTACTGTTTCTATGGATAAGTGGTTCTACTGTTACTAAGAATGAGTGACTACCGTTACTAAGGATGAGAGGTTTTACTGTTACTAAAGGTGAGTGGTTTTACTGTTACTTAGGATGAGTGGTTCTACTGTTACTAAGGATGAGTGGTCCAACGGTTACTAAGGATGAATGGTTCTACTGTTACAAATGATGAGTGGTTCTGTTGTTACAAAGGATGAGTGTTTCTACTGTTACTAAGGATGAGTGGTTCTACTGTTACTTAGGAAGAGTGGTTCTATTGTTGCTAAGGATAAGAAGTTCTATTGCTACTAAGGATGAGTGGTTCTACTGTCACTAAGGATGAATGGCTCTACTGTTACAAATAATGAGTGGTTCTATTGTTACTAAGGATGAGTGGTTCTACTATTACTAAGGATGGGAGGTTCTAAAGTTATGAAGTATGAGTGGTTCTACTGTCACTAAGGATGAATGGTTCTGTTACAAATGATAAGTAGTTCTACTGTTACAAATGATGAGTGGTTTCATTGTTTACTAAGGATGAGTGGTTCTACTATTACTTAGGATGAGAGGTTCTACTGTTACAAAGGATGAGAGGTTCTAAAGTTATTAAGTATGAGTGCTTCTACTGTCACTAAGGATGAATGGTTCTACTGTTACAAATGAGGAGTGGTTCTATTGTTATTAAGGATGAGTGGTTCTACTGTTACTAAGGATGAGTGGTTCTACTGTTATTAAGGATAAGTGGTTCTACTGTTATTAAGGATTAGTGGTTCTATTGTTAGTAAGGATGAGTGGTTCTGCTGTTACTAAGGATTAGTGGTTCTACTGTTACTAAGGATGAGCGGTTGTACTGTTATTAAGAATAAGTGGTTCTACTGGTTCTAAAGATGATTAGTGTTACTGTTACTTAAGATGAGTGGTTTTGCTGTTACTAAGGATGAGTGGTTCTACTGTTACTAAGGATGAGAGGTTTTACTGTGATTAAGGATAAGTGGTTCGACTGTTAATAAGGATTAGTGGTTCTACTGTTACTAAGAGTGAGTGGTTCTGCTGCTACTAAAGATTAGTGGTTCTACTGTTACTAAGGATGAGAGGTCGTACTGTTATTAAGGATGAGGTTCTACTGTTATTAAGGATTAGTGGTTCCACTTTAACTAAGAATGAGAGGTTCTACTGTTACTAAGGATGAGAGGTTCTATTGTTACTAAAGATGAGTGGTTCTACTGTTACTAAGGATGAAAGGTTTTAGTGTTATCAAGGATAAGTGGTTCTTCTGTTACTAAGGATGAGTGGTTCTACTGGTTCTTAGAATAAGTGGTTTTACTGTTACTTAGGATGTGTGGTTCTGCTGTTACTAAGGATTGGTGGTGCTACTGTTACTAAGGATGAGAGGTTGTGCTGTTATTAAGGATAAGTGGTTCTACTGTTAATAAGGATTAGTGGTTCTGTTGTTACTAAGGATGGGTGGTTCAGCTGTTACTAAGGATTAGTGGTTCTACTGTCACTAAGGATGAGAGGTTGTATTGTTATTAAGTTTAAGTGGTTCTATTTTTACTAAGGATGAGTGATTCCATTGTTACTAAAGATGAGTGGTTTTACAGTTTCTTAAGATGAGTGGTTCTACTGTTACTAAGGATGAGTGGTTCTACTGTTATTAAAGATGAGTGATTTTACTGTTACTTAGGGCGAGTGGTTCTGCTGTGACTAAGGTTAAGTGGTTCTATTGTTACTAAAGATGAGTGGTTCTACTGTTGCTAAGGATGTGATTCCACTGTTACTAAAGATGAGTGGTTTTACTGTTACTTAAGATGAGAGGTTCTAATGTTACTCAAGATAAGAGGTTCTCCTGTTACTAAGGATGAGAAGTTCTACTGTTATTTAGGATGAGTGGATCTACTGTTACTAAGGATGAGTGGTTTCTACTGTTCCTAAGGATGAGAGGTTGTACTGTTACTAAGAATGAATGGTTCTACTGTTTCTATAGATAAGTGGTTCTACTGTTACTAAGAATGAGTGACTACTGTTACTAAGGATGAGAGGTTTTCCTGTTACTAAAGATGAGTGGTTGTACTGTTACTTAGGATGAGTGGTTCTGCTGTTACTAAGGATGAGTGGTTCTACAGTCACTAAGGATGAATAGTTCTACTGTTACAAATGATGAGTGGTTCTGTTGTTACAAAGGATGAATGGTTCTACTGTTACTAAGGATGAGTGGTTCTACTGTTACTTAGGATGAGTGGTTCTACTGTTACTAAGGATGAGTAGTTCTAATATTACTAAGGATGAGGGGTTCTACTGTTACAAAGGATGAGGTTCTAAAATTACTAAGTATGAGTGGTTCTACTGTCACTAAGGATGAATGGTTCTACTTGTTACAAATGATGAGTGCTTCTATTGTTACTAAGGATGAGTGGTTCTACTGTTACTAAGGATGAAATGTTCTACAGTTACTAAGGATGAGTAGTTCTACTGTTACTAAGGATGTGTGGTTCTACTGTTAATAAGGATGCGAGGTTCTACTGTTACTAAGGATGAGGGGTTCTACTGTTACTAAGTATGAGTGTTTCTACTGTCACTAAGGATGACTGATTCTACCGTTACAAGTTCTGCTGTTACTAAGGATGAAAGGCTTTACTGTTACTAAGAATGAGAGGTTCTACTGTTACTAAAGATGAAGGGGTTCTAACGTTACTAAGGATGAGTGGTTCTACTGTTACTTAAGATAAATGGTTCAACTGTTACTAATAATGAGTGGTTCTGTTGTTACTAAGGATGAGAGGTTGTACTGTTACTAATGATTGGTGGTTCTACTGTTTCTATGGATGAGTGGTTTTACTGTTATAAATGATGAGTGATTCTACTGTTGCTAAGGATGAGAGGTTCTACTGTTACTAAGGATGAGTGGTTCTACTGTTACTAAGAATGGTAGGTTATACTGCTATTAAGGATAAGTGGTTCTACTATTACTTAGGATGAGTAGTTCTACCGTTACTAAGAATGAGTGGTTCTGCTGTTCCTAAGGATGAGGGTTCTGTTACGCTGAATGGCTTTCCTGTGACTAATGATAAGTGGTTCTACTGTTACTAAGGATGAGAGGTTCTACCGTTACTAAGGATAAATGGTTCTGCTGTTAGTAATGATGAATGGTTTTCCTGTTACTGATGATGAGTGGTTCTACAGTTAGTAAGGATGAGTGGTTCTATTGTAACTAAGGATGAGGGGTTATACTGTTACTAAAGATAAGTGGTTCTGCAGTTACTACGGATGAGAGGTTCTAACGTTACTAAGAATGAGTGGTTCTACTGTTACTAAGGGTGAGTGGCTCTGTTGTTACTATTAATGAGTGCTTCTACTGTTACTAAGGATGAGAGGTTCTACTGCTACTTAGGATGAGTGGTTCTACTGTTACTAAGGATGAGAGGTTCTACTGTAACTAAGGATGAGTGGTTCTACTGTTACTAAGAATGGTACGTTCTACTGCTATTAAGGATAAGTGGTTCTACTGTTACTTAGGATGAGTGGTTCTACTGCTACTAAGAATGAGTGGTTCTGCTGTTACTAAGGATGAGGGTTCTGTTACGATAAATGGCTTTCCTGTGACTAATGATAAGTGGTTCTACTGTTACTAAGGATGAGAGGTTTTACCGTTACTAAGAATAAGTGGTTCTGCTGTTAGTAATGATGAATGGTTTTCCTGTTACTAATGATGAGTGGTTCTACTGTTACTAAGGATGAGTGGTTCTATTGTAACTAAGGATGAGGGGTTTTAGTGTTACTAAAGATAAGAGGTTCTACAGTTACTACGGATGATAGGTTCTAACGTTACTAAGAATGAGTGGTTCTACTGTTACTAAGGGTGAGTGGCTCTATTGTTACTATTAATGAGTGGTTCTACTGTTACTAAGGATAAGTGGTTCTATTGTTATTAAGGATGAGTGGTTCTAATGTTAATCAGTTTGAGAGGTTCTACTGTTACTAAGGATGAAAGGTTCTACTGTTACTAAGGATGAGAAGTTCTAATGTTACTAAGGATGAGAGGTTCTACTGTTACTAAGGATGAGTGGTTCTATTGTTACTAAGAATGAGTGGTTCTAATGTTACTCAGGATGAGTGGTTCTACTGTTACTTAAGAAGAGTATTTCTACTGTTACTATTGACGAAAGGTTCTGCTGTTACTAAGGATAAGTGGTTCTACTGTTACTAAGGATGAGTGGTTCTACTGTTACTTAGGGTGATTGGTTTTAGTGTTGCTAATGTTGAGTGGTTCTACTGTTAGTAAGGATGACTGATTCTACTGTTAGCAAGGATGAATGGTTCTATTGTTTCTAAAGTTGAGTGGTTCTCCTGTTACTAATAATGAGTGGTTTTACTGTTACTAGTAATGAATGGTTCTGTTGTTACTAAGGATGAGCCAGTTCATACTGTTTTGGGATGAGTCTCGTTATACTGTTACCTGGGTTGAAGAATTAGTTATCACGTTACTACTGGAATATGAACATGTTACAGTGCTCGGGTTATGGTGTCAGGGGATATGAAGGAAGGATAGAGTGTGATTATACATTTACCAAAAATGGCTGAGCCTATCTGTATTACCCATGGAGAAGGATGGGTCTTGCTTCCTGTTTACTAATTACGTCTGTGGATGACGTGAACCGATGACATTTATTTCCAACCTCGGACCCTCGGAGTCCAGACAACACTACTAGATATGATGCAACATCTGTTTCCAGAGCAACACTTCCACTGCACATCCCTAACCCTGAACGAGGGACACCACACAGAACCCTGGACACGCCACACCTCCCTAGACCAGCAAACCCCAGTACGAGCGCCTAACGAACAAAGGCACACACTAACTCTACCAAACCACGGAAGCCCAAGTAACGCACACCATCTTACGGTGCAACAACAGTGACATCACAGACATCACAGACAACCTACAAAATTACTCAACTTGCACGAAGAACAAACTATAACAACAGCGCTCATCCCACAAAGCAGATTAACACCCAGATCCATCCGCCGTTCTCAGTGTAACTATACACATCTTCACAAGACGGACAACGAGGACGAGCAGGGCTCATGACATTTGTACAGAACAACATCCCATTCACAGACTCCATTCAACACTCCAAACACATCTTAAGCAAAGACAACGCTTGAAACACAAACCATACGAGTAAAACTCCATAATCCAGACTGCAACATAATCACTGCAACATAATCACCACCTATATCCCTCACCCCACCACACCTTCCCTACATGCTCTTACATAACTACAGAGCCTCACCCAGCAGTCATGAGTGTGGACGGTGTCAACACCTACCACCTCACGTGCCTCAACACACATTCAAGATCCCAGAGATCTGCTTTTATTAAGTCAACTTTTTCTCCATTCAGCATCCTCAACTTACGCAGCCGACTTGACCACGCTCCCAGCCCTCCACCTCCAACAACCAATTTCACTCCAACACTGTACACAAGGACCAGCTGCAGCACACTACAGGAATTCTCCACTGACCACCTGCCTCTCCCACTCTGATAACACGGCAGCCAACTCACCCGACCACACAGCCGCCAGAAACACATAACACAAACTATAGGAAAGCAGACTGGCCAGCATTTGCACAGCAGAGAGAATCCAAGCTTCAAAATTTCATCTTTGGTAGTGACCCTCCACCCCTTCATCATGCCATCTCGCACTCCATCGACAAAGCCAACAAAAACCACATACCACAAGCAGTATGACCTAAACTTCTGCCCCAGAATCCTAGACCTCATCAAGCCAAACGACACGTTCAAATGAAATCGCATACCATCAGCAGAGACCACAGAGATGGTTCAGCCTCTTAAACAACACCATGACTGCCGTGAACAGAGAACGACCAGCCACGTCTTCTCTAACACTATGGATCACAACAACCAACTCTTGAGAACACGGAACACAAGCCACATTCTCCCGACCACAACGTCTGACCTCAAACGTCATCAACCCCTCTCATAAGGAACACATAGACATTTAACACTACTCAAACCTAACCGATAAAACTGCCCTCAGCCCTAAAGCGAACACACATGCAAACTACACAAACTCCAACCCATATTATCTGTTCACCCACACTTTACGCCCACTGACATTCAGAATGCAGCCAAGACCTTACACAACTCCCCTGCCACCTGCCCTGTCGACATATCAAACCTCCATATAAGACGTTTCCGCCTCAATTCACTCCAACCACTCACTAATATCCTCTGTAGCCAATGATGAGGCTATAATGCAGCTACATCTAGTAATCTATATATGACAGTTTTATCTCAGTGATTTTATGGGCACAATATCAGATGTAAATGGCAAGCTGGACAGTAGATGAAACGCAAAGAATAAAACTACGGAAGATAAAGAAAGGTGGTCAGGTTTGTCCTTCCTCCTTCTGCAAGAATCGCCATTTTGACAAAATTCTTTTTCGACTGAGGATTGGTCACTTGATGATGGGAAACTTGCCCCTATATGCCACCTGCAACTGCAGTATTACCTTGGAACATGTACCGATCAAATGCCATAAATATAGGAATCTCAGGGTCAAATATGGTTCGAGAAGGTTTAGATTGTAATGGTAATATAAATAATCTAATGAATGTTTTAAAGGAAGTTAAAAAAAATAAAATTTCATCTAAACAGTTTTTAAGTTTTTAGATGTTTTCATGCTAAAAGCGCTGAATTAGATTCTGGTGCTCTACAATGTCCACAAAATCAGTCAATGAACTATTACTGGCTGCAAAACAGTCCCAAACATCTGGAATCTTGGTAACATAATACCTAACCTACATGCCTGCAAGCCCCCTAACTCTCCTTCCACCTAATGTCCTACAACATTCCTGTTATCAATATCCTAACTCCTTAAAAAAAAAAAAATCCAGAAGAGAATCAGACCAAACGTCCCTCTATCACCTAGACAGCACAGCCTTAAGACCCCGTCACTCCTCTACCACACAGACCTAAACAACACGTCCCGCGTGGCTCCACCTAGCCTCATCTTCCGCTCCCGCGCTGTGCTGCTCGTGACAGTAGATATTGACTAAGCATCTGTTCTCCCTATACATCCTCACACCAGAGATACTTAGCACAGCCCTCCACCACACTGCACTTGACAAAGTCACTCGCAAAGCCTTCACCTCCTAAACCCCGGAACTCTACAGTGGCATTCACGAAGTTCTTTCTTTCTCCAGCCTTCCTCAGTCTCTTGCAACCTGACCTCCCATCACCTCAGGCACACCACGCTGTGAAAGTCCTCTCATATGCAAATGATCCGGTTATAACACCACGACACTACCCGAGTAACAACAAACATGCAACAGTACATCACACGACCAGGACAATAGCTCACTCAAAACAGAATGCCTCCGTCACTGAAATCAACCGGCACACTACTAACCCCAAACAGAAACGAATCCAACTTATGCCCTCCCATAACCCCGGATGGTCAATCACTTCCAATCAATAAAACTTCAGCCATAATATGTATCGCATAAGACTCACAGAGCATCTGCTTCCCACACCACATACAGCAGCACAAAGATTATAAACAAACTAAATGCCTTCATAACACTTACCGGCACCAATTTGGACAAGGAAGAAAATCTCATCCATCCTAACCTGTACCGCCCCCACATGCTCATCTATCCTATCAAAAAGCAAACATAAAACAAAAGAATACCAAACAAAAACAGACCTTCAGAACAATCACTGGCTGTCTAGCCAACACAAATACAACATCTGCTCAATTGACACAAAAATTCATCCAATAAAACCCCACTTCAACATGCTGAGCATCTGGTTCTCTGCGACTGCACTGGACCTCTCCGTGCCACTAAACACAAAAACCAGCCACCTGCTCCCAAGTAGACACCAAAGGGTAGCACTTGCTTCATACTTTAGCCACCATTTCCCCCAACAAATATTACACTGACAAAACACATACACACAGAGTAATCCTTGACGAGCACTAAGCAACTAACCTCCCAACCCAGGCGTAAATTCTACACCTCGAGACATAAATTCATCTGAAACTATTGCCCCCAGACATTTAAGAGTGACACATTCGCGTCTGCATTCTGGACACGTTCGATCCCCGGCGCGGGCTGAGGGCGCACAGCTCTCTCGGCTGTTCATCACTCCTTTAGTCAGTGGGTAACCTAGTACCATCTTATGACAAGCTTGGCCAGCCACGAGGCACCCCAGAGGTGACCATGCCTGGGGACGCGACCCTGGCCAACGGGCCTAATGAGCCTTCGACAGGCTGATTACTTCCCTAAGAAAACGTGACGATGGGTATACTAAAGGATGGGCGTACTAACGCTTACAAGAATATAACTTAACGCACGATGGTGCAATGTGATTTTTTTGCTTCATGACTTTAACCTCCACAAAACATTTTACCCATTGTTATATGACCATTTTCATTTACTGATACAAACATTTTTTGGACTACTATATATATATATATATATATATATATATATATATATATACCATTAAACCCTTGATTCAAAGACGCGGGTGCGACCTTTGAGTAGGATGGCTGACCTTTGACTTAACCCTTAAGAGACAGGTCAAAGGCTAGGCTATTAAGAACGCGAAGCAAAGTTGCATTTCTGAGGTTTTGGTCTGAAAGATATAGAGATACCAGGGAAGCCTCAGCCAGGTGTGAGGCCGTGTGAAGTATAGATGGTAAGGCATCTAATCGCCTGTGGAAAGGCTCGGGAAGTCCAGCCCTGATCCTTCTCAGTGCCTCTTGTATCCTTGATCCCATATCACTGCTTCGTTACCCACTATAATACCTCCCATAGGCCCATATACTGAACCTCTATCGTCTAATTATGACTTGATGAACATTAATACATATAATCCTTGGTCCTTGTACTAAGCCTTTATGGTTTTCTAAACCACTACTACTTCTCTTGGCCTTTGTACTGAAACCTTGATTAGGACTGAACAATCATCTAACTGCTTTCTCTCTTACTAGTACAATATACAATGTTCATGCTATATAGTGGTGGAAAGCCTAGAAATACAGTGGCGAAACTATTAATGCAGTGCTGGAGACACCAAATCTGTAGAGGGCAACAGACCAAATGTGTTGTAGTGGGAACATTACATGTATGAAGGTGGAGACACGAGGAATATAATGGTGGGGGAAAAACACAACTATGTATGTGGAAACACAAGACTTACAGTGGTGGACATATGAATAGACTCTCAGTAGTAGAAACACCAAGATATCTAATGCGTGAGAGTAATGATCGTATGATTGAGTACGTTGTGCAGTACATGAGGGAGTGGGTCACCATCAGGTCCCTGTAAGGATGTTTTAGCGCCCGGGCCGATGTGTGTGAGACGAGAGGGGAGTGGGACGGCTATAGTGTAATCCCCAATCACAGGCTGGAAGCTACCACAGCTGCTGTATGCAGACGACGATGAGTTGTTAGCTATATCATGAACAGAATGGTGGGTCCAGTTCAATTATTTATTCAGGAATGCCATGAAAAGTTAGGTGTTAGTTCTTTCAGGTGAAGGGATATCAGCGATTACGGAGAAGCGGAAGTTAAAGACGTGACCCTGCACTGATATATGGCTGTGAAACCCAAGTTTGCATAGGACAAGAAAGATAAAATATAAGACCAAAAGAGATGGATGACTTGAGTAATGTTCTTGCAATTTGGACCTCAGAACGATGTGTAAAGTATGTGTGATGTGTAGAAGTAATCAGAAAGGCACGTGGATTGAAGTCTTAAGATGTTGAGGTCAGTCAGAATGCCTGGCTGATGACAGGTTGGTTAAGATATTTAACAGTACACGAGGAGGTACAAGAAGGAGGAGGGACAGACCATGGTAGACAGAGGACTGGAGGCGGCCGTTGGGGCGGTTCACAGGACGATATGACTGTCGTGCAGACGGTGTGGAAGAAGCGGTGTGTTGAGGTGTGAAAGGAGACTCTAGTCTCATCTGAAGAATCAAGTTAGAGTGTAAACTGAAACAGCAAGAAGCGCTTTCATAAGTGCACTAACACCGTGGCCAGTGTAGGGTTGAGGATGTGTATGGGTGCTGTGGAGGCTGTATGTGCCTTCCAGACACCATTGTGCTGGCAATGAGAACAGGCAGACAGACAGAAATATAGAGATAAGTAAAACATGAAACCCTAAACACATACAAGGAAGGAAACATTAAGCTGCAGTGAAGGAAATACTTGATAAACAGTATTGGAAACACCAGAAATACAACCGATGAGGTTGAATATACAGTCGCGGGACCAGATGAACAACGAGACAGATGGGAAAATGGTACTGTAAGATAAATCGTAGTAGGAGAAGACTAATGTATGAATCTAGGAGACCTGAATGCATCGGTAAAGGTGGAGACAGATGGGCTAGTAGGGCAGAAGGCACGCGTTAGTTACCCTTCTCATGCGATGAAGAATAACATGGGAACCTGACCGCAGATGTGACCGAAAACGAGCTGACTTAAATGTGGGGAAACTATGACAGATCATTACGTATCTAATGCAGTAAAAGCTGGAAGCAGACTGTACCACAGTTGATGAGAACGAGAGTTAGAAACTGGACGTGATGCTTGGAGGTGGAGCAGGTGTGGTGAGGGAGGAGGGAAAGATGGCATGATCAGGCGTGCGGCAGATGTGGTACAGCCACACCCCTCCGGTGTCTCACGCGACACACCCCATCACTTACTCGTCACCACACGATCCGGTTGACTCCCCCGCACTTGGGGAGGTGCGCGGGGCACTAAGACTGCCGGACTGGGTGAGGATTACGGTGTGGATGACTAAATGGCGTGAAAGTGGAATACGATTTTGCATGATTATCTCTAACTTTTGCCATCTGTTCCCCGACCGACTGAATGACTTCGTTTTAAAGTTTGGCGGGTGGTGCGTGTGTGGCACAGGTGAAAAGCGACGGAAATATAACGACAAGGAATCCTTCATGGTGACGTGACCACTAATTATCAACCCATTTTACTCGAGTCCTGTGACGTATTGCGACTACTTTTACCCCATTAGATGCACGACGTGACGGGTGATGGGTCTGGCGCGTCGCAGTCCTGCAGCAGGTCACAGCTGTGGACTACTGTAGACCCATTTAGCATCTTCAGCACGACAATCCGGGCCTTGGAATGGGTCAGGCCAAAGGCCAAGCCATCATAGCCAAGGGCTGTAATGTCGTGTTTATGATGTGAAGGAGAGTTTGACGAATGGGGAATTTTGTGAGAGATGAGTGAGTGGAGAATTTTGGAAGATGATTAAAAGACTGATAACAAGACATGAATGAAATGAAGTTACTCAACAGATTACCGCAACAGAAAAGTAACGGTTCACAACTGTTTGACGAAACTAGAAAACTGTTCACATAAGGAGTCCTGACCTGAGATTACGGGACTTTTCCGGCAGGGATTCTTAAGAAATATACGACACCGGGAAGTTTCTTGCGAACCTTGACGACTGTCTGACTGGATAACACACACACACACACACACACACACACACACACACACGGGGAGGGAAGAAGGCGCGGGGGATTTAATATGTGTGTGAGGCAGAGTTGTAGCACATCATCCGGTACCAGGTGCCAGGGATGCTGACACACACACCCACACACACACACACGACTCACAGATGGAAACAAAACGCATGACGCTTGTAAATCTGAAGTTGAGCGGGATCCCAAGTGTACTCACAGACACGAACTGATATGAGCAATCATGTATGTCCTTTAGAAAATCGAGAACATGCTCTGTAAGTCTCGTGGAGTCCAGACCCATCCAAACTGTTGACGATGTCATATTTCTGTATAGTATACTCTTGGAGCGTTCGGGTGAGGGTCAGGTCAAACACCGGTCCTTCGCACCAAGCGGTCGTATGCTCACGTCAAACGGTTCGGGTATGGACCAATCCTGCTTCCCTGACATGTAAAGGTTCATCATAACACTATCCTGCCCATACGGACCGCTCTCTCATGACAAATATACTAAAAGAACGGATTAAAGACAAGCGATCAGTACGGAAACACGGATTTTCTACCATGAAACATGAGCTGCTGGGCGTTCCGTAATACCCTCACCGTCTCAACAATGATTAGCTCTTTGTCACGCCAGGGAAGGCCGGCCTTACGTTAACAGACATGGCAGCCATTGTTGGGTTATAGATCAGCTCTTTGCGGGGATTTTTTTTTTTTT
>JAYMFT010134621.1:0-27032 GCA_038088735.1 Panulirus argus
CTCTCTCTCTCTCTCTCTCTCTCTCTCTCTCTCTCTCTCTCTCTCTCTCTCTCTCTCTCTCTCTCTCTCTCATTATGGAGATCTTAAGTGAAAGAGAGGGAGAAGACAGAAAGAAAGAGATTAGGCAATGATTGTTTATATAGCACAAACCAAAGCACGATGCAGCGTATAGTCTTGCCGATGAAATGAAGCCTCCAGACACACATCTGAACTGAATCGAACACTGACAAACGAGACGTTACAATTGAGACAACGGATTCTGCCCGGGTCTAGGTTAACAGAAGCTGTGGAACACGTCCGCTCTGCTTAGGTTGATTTATATGTGTGGGTACAAGGAGGAACGAAATACGCCATCCCAGTTGAATATCTGATGGCTGGTTGTAGCTAAGTTTATCCTCTTGATCACGACGTTATGACTCTTGGGTTACAAGAGTACGACTTGATTATGGCCCAAGATAGCATGAGTTTGATCCTTGATCATGATGTTATGACTTAATTACGAAGATACGACCCTTGATCGTGATATGAATGACTCTTAGTTACGAGGGTACGACCCTTGCGCGCGAATTATTGATCCTTGATCACGACGGTACTACATTGAGCACGATGTTACGACAATTAATCACGACGGTACGACCTATGAAAATGATGGAAGTATCCTAGGCTATGGTGACCGTTAAGTTGTTCTGCACGTTTGCTCCTTCGTCGAGGACTTATCTGGGGTTTGATATGTCAATTGCCACAGGATATCCGCCAGCTGTTGTTGCCAGTGACTGAATAAGGTAGGTCAGTATTACCTCCAGATAAAATCAGGGGATAGTGCAAACGCGAGTTCATCAAGCATATTCTTATGGGCCCGTCTCAATCATGTTTTGAAGAGGGAATTCCACACTTCTGAGGCTTCCAGGTCGATATATGGTTTGTAGAAGTATATTGTCAAGTATTTTAAGTTGCGAAAAAAAAAGAATAAAAAGTTTTCGAAACTGTGTGTTATTATTGTCTCAGATTCGAAAACACGATATATTTTTTTTTCTGGATTGTGATGTTTGCCTCTGGGTTCATAACTTAAATTTGCATCGTGGATCAGTACATACATACATTCTGGTCATGTCTGACGGAGCAAGATTATCTGCAAGCTATCTATCTTCCCCGGGAAGGATTTTCTTCGTTGAACTCGGGTTGTGTACAAACACTCTCCTCGCCGCATCTCGCTTGGGTTTCAGAATCCCTCCCTCGTGTGTGTGTGTGTGTAGCGTAACTTTAGGTATTCTAAACATGATTTCGTGGCTTTTCTCTCTGAGAAACAAAGTTAACGGCAGGTGCAATGCACGCACCAGTGGCCCCAAGGGTAATGGAAGGTTGGTTAGCCATCACGGTTGGTTGGTGAGTGGTAAACAAGAGATGGAAAAGACGATTCTTCGTGCGGATTATAGACTTGGAACACTTGTTTACCTCCGTGTGGTTAGCAATTGCGTTCTTGTCCTCTTGGGCACGACAGGGCGATCTTTGGGTGTAAAAAAACAGCCTGTCCTTTCAGCCAACCCTGATGTTATGACTGTTATGTAACCCCACTTCAATTCACGGCCCTCCTCAATGACATGTCTGTGGTTTCACCTGTCGTGGGTGAAGATATGGTTCCACTTTATTTGTTGTGTAACGCACTACTTGTCGTCGGTGACTGCTTAAAAGATAAGCCTGCAGGCGTAAAATTTTTTTTTTATTACATTTCTCCATTTTGGCTTATTTGGAGATGTTTGGTTGTGCAGAGACGAGTTGGCATTTTGAAGCGGGTGTTGTGTGTCTCTGATGTGATTGCCAGTTGAATAGATTTGCTGATTAATTTCTTTGTCTTGGATTGCTACTGGGTTTAGTCTAGCGAGTCCATACATGTAGTTTTCATTCATTGAAAGAACGTGAGGGAGAGCTATTACGATTTTCATTGATAGCTTATTATGCTTTTGGATGAAGGTTGCTTTTGTTTTTCCTGTTTTTCATACCGTTAATTAAACTTTCTTCTCTTCTTCATTTTTTTTTCTTTGTTTCTTCTCTTTGATTTCATCCTTCCTTGTGGTTGGTATACTGTTGATTTCCACCTCATATGGGACATTTAGGATTACTTTCATGTCGACATTCTCAGAAGGTCTGTCCATTCCGATTACATTTTGATGTGGGGGGCTTACGCTATTCGGTGGTCGAACTGTACCAGTTCGAGTAGTTGTTTCTGACATTCTGCTCTTCTTCAATTTCAGTCGCCTGCCATAAACCGCATCGGCAGCAATGCTATGGGACATCGGTAACTCTTCTTCTATTCTGCCACACAACCTCGGAACCTTAGCAGTGTCGTCCCTCCTGAAGCAGCGCCTTGAGACCCAGGCACAGCGCAAGATCTCTTCCGGGCCTCCTTGCCAAATCTAAGGGCTCCCACACGAGCTACGGGGGGAACTCCTCCTGCCACGACGACACTTGGCTACATCATCTGGCCTTACCTCTCTCCATCAGTACCTCATTACGCCCTACCAGTGGCGTCTTGTCCATGAAGTATATGACTTGTATTTATACTCAGTAAATCAGTGTTGTTACTCTTGTTTCCGTACCCCGCTTTTATGGAGTCGTGGTCCTTAAAAGTGTATGATAAATCTTATTCACAAAAAAAGACATGAACTAGATAATGGTCAGGATGGATTTAAATGAAGTCTAATATAACATAACCTAGTTAAACTTCTGAGACCAGTTGTATTCAAGATCAAGTTTATTAAGTTTATGGGTATCGTTGTGCGTTGATATATTGTACTTGCTGATAATTACGATGAAATTTAAACACGATGAGTTCCCAAGTGCACTTTCGTGTAATGATCACATCGTCAGGGAAGATACAAGAATGAGATAGAAGACGTAGAACAGTCAGCTGATATACAAGGAAGAGACGTAGCTAAGACGCTATTGGTTTGATTAACAGTCACTTAGGGTAATACAACTTCTTGAACTTCTCTATGACACATCTATTTTCCTTCTCCAAACATTCATTCATCATTGAATGTTCTGATTCCCCTTGAGAAGAATCCAGTTATCACTCCAGACTTTGTTCTCTTGTTGTGTGCCGATAGGTAATGAATAAAGTCATTCCTGTTGGTGGTTTCCCGATATATAGAAAATTTTACACCCTAATCAGACCTTCTTATTATAGTGTCAATAAAACGCAATTTCCCATTCTGTTCCTCTTCTGTTGTAAATTATATGTCTTTGCTGACTTTATTTACCATACTTAATTTGGCCAACCGCTTGGCCATCCTATATTGCGCGATTCTAATACCCGATGTTATGGGTCTCACCGGTATCATTGATGTAATTGGTTTGCGAACTTTAGGGAGAGCTCTCATTCTTGGTGGTGGCGGCGGGAGGTTCCGTGAGTAAGCCTATCGATATCTTCCTCCGCTCTGACCCATTTAGCGCTTATCTGACACTCCTTTCAAACTTCACCACCTCGATCTTCGAATATTCTACACGTTTCGTCTTATATATTGACTCGTCGTTGAGCAAGTCCAACATGGCCTTTAGGGGCAGGGGTGCCTCGTGGTAAAGGTACGTGATATCATAACTGCGGCAGCTCCTAAGAAAACCAACATAGACAACAAAATATGTATGGTAAATAATGTCAGCTGTTATATACGATTTACAATAGAAGAGGAAGAAAATGGGATGATTGCCTGTTTATGACATGATCATATGGAGGCTCTGAACAGGCTGTAGAGTTTTCAGTTCACCCGCAAACCACTAACAGGAATGACTTGGGTCATTATCTATCGGTACACAACGAAGAGAACAAAGTCTGGAGTGATTATTAGGTCTTTTTTCTTACGGTCAATTAAAATATGTGGTGAAGAATACTTATGTGTGTATAAAACTTCGTTATGGACCATCAGACCTCGTGATGTTGTATGCCTTCCCTTGTATTTCTTCCCATATACTTGTTATGGCACCTGCTTACTCTCTCTTTGCATTTTTTGAAGAATCTGTCAATGTAAGCATCGTCAGATTGGTTAAGGATCTTGAAAGTTGACTTCAAATCACTCCTTACTCCTCTCTCTTCAACGGTAGACAAATATACGGCCACCAACCTCTCACTGTAAGTTAGTTATCTTGATCTTAGTGCCATCGTTGTTGTCGTCTTCTGGAATTTCTATATGACTTGGTTATGATTCTTTACGTGTATCGATCAGACTCAAAAAGCATCTTCTTATCTTAACCTAATACAAGTTGTGAATAGTTTCCTGGGCAGTTCCTTATCCGTGGACTAAAGTGAAGTGATAATATTTGTCAGCAGACAGTTGATCTTTATTCTCCTCCTGAGGTGGGGTTCTGGCTACAAGTTTGGTACAAAGTCGAATCCCAAGTTCCTCCGAAACACAGATTCCCTGCAGCTTATACGTATCTTGCTGAATGATATTCGTGTCGAAGTCTTCTTTCACTCTGTCATGTAATGCTGATTTCTCCATCCTCTACGAGTCTAGTTCTGTCTGTAATCTACATTTAACAGTAACATTTATTAATCTTGAATACTCTGCACCTTTGTAAACCTTTTATGTGACAAATCATAAAGTTCCCCGGATTGTTCTATCTCTAGCAGTGAATATTACACTCTCTATGGCTTTATTTAATAATACATCATGTACCTCTGTTCCAACCACCTCAGGTCTCTGTTCCTCTGCATCAGTCAACACCCAGTGTGTCTGCCGTCGGACCCAGAATATACCATTATTCCCAGGTCTTTATTTACGACAGTGGCTGGTCTTTGTGTTAAGGGCATTTCCTTTTGTCATCCAGTCTTAAAAATATTTCGAGACCTCCTGACTCTCTTCTTTCGTGCAACGCTGTCTACTCTCTACGCCTTGTTATCTTTGATCACGTTCTCTCTGAATCTGAACTGACTTTGTTACCATCTCCTTAGACTACACATCTCATGGTCAATGGTTCATTTCTTTGGTTTCTTAATTCCTTACTGGTCCTGGTGCTTCCCATATCTGAATCTGTTCCTTAGTAAAGGTCATAAACTGGTCTCTCAAATTAGGAGTATAATAGTAGCGAACCTTGCTCGTATGCAAATAAGACCATACCAGTGAGAATTTTGACCACTCGGCTTATAGTGTTGCCTTTTGGTTGTAAATATTGTACCATTATTATTTACACACTGTTACACTTCTTTATAGTAATTCTTAGGCACACTCACTCAGTCTCCGCATGTCAGCCACTCACGGTATCTATTGCTTGATTATCCTTTAAATGTATAATACTTTAAGGTTTTAGATATACTGAGGATGGCAGCGCGATGGAAAGGTGATTTGAACCCGAGATTTTTCATCTCTCTCCTTTTACTAATTCCTAAAATAAATGGCGCAATCAGATTTGATATGCAAAATACATATCATTCAGAGTCCCTTCGCCCTCCACTCCCCTTCCCCCTTTGTTGTAAATAATAACCTGCTACACTGTAGACTTTCTTTAAATCTTGGATTTCAGTGTACAGTGCCGGGCGGCCTTTTTTGCATGAGCGTGTGTGAATGTGTGTGTGTGTTTCGTCTCTGAATCAGGTGGCCTGACGCCTAGCTGGGGTTAATGACAGTTTCCCCAAGTTCATGATAGACTTGTCTCAATCATTTCAGTTACTGATAGTTATCTGCTGGGTGTTTGGTGCACGTAACGTGAAATGAACCTCTTCGGCCTTAGGTTTAGCATGGTTAGTGTTTATTTTTCAAAATTCCAACACGAAATTTCTATTACTAAAACATGAAACAGAAGAATGGAGCGTTTCTATTTACTGACCTCTATTGCCGCTAATCAGAATTTCGGGTGCGCATTTTTTTTACACGCTGAGAATTCGCGTGCGTTCCTTATCATCTTAACGAACTCCCTCAGTTCCTTTGGCCAACAGCTGTTTACTGCGTGATGATACCGTTTGATATGAGTGTGACGAGCTTGTCATCATCCGCCGTGCCCTGCCCCTTACCACCCCCGGGTCCTCGAGCTGAACCTTTGACAGTGTCATGACATGAGCTAGCGAGAGAGACCCCCTGAGCTTGTCCTCTACCTCCAGGCTGGTAATGTGACTAGTACAAAGGATTCCAGTATGTACGACACTACGTTAAGGCGCCCCAAGGGGGCCGGGCCAGGTCCCGCGGCTCATACATTACCCGCCAGCTGCTGGCCGCGTCAGTCAGTCGCTCGCTCACTCAGTCGTCCAGCCAGACAGGGCGGGGTCGGGGAAGGTGAGGCTCTTGCCTAGGTTGGGGATACGACACCACACACACACACACACACACAACACGCAAGCCAGCTCAGACCGACAGAGGGCCGTCGCACTCACCCCCACGTACGATCTGGTGGATCTATGGGGATCGAGACTGATTTAAAAAGGCCTTGTGAGGTTATGGTACCACGTCGTCCATCAGAGGATGGCTGGGGGTTCACTATAGCGTCTCTTGTTACGAGCCAAAAGAGGCTTATATTCTCTTTGATAGAGATAAGTATTTATTATTATTATTATTTTACAACCCCATAACCCCTTTTTACTGGGCTCCTGTAGCTTTAAGAATGCGCTCCAATCAGAAGCAGGTAAATGAGGGTCTCCTTTGGATTGAAAAGCTCCTCGACGAGACTGTAATCCCTTTTCTTCCTTGACGACGATAGCGTCCCGTCGAAGGCGACTCATTCACCCGCGGCGTAACCCCCCCCCCCCACACACACACAAAGCAGACATGAGTCCCGTATCTAGAATGAAGCATCGAATCATTGACTCACTGTGACCTGAGGAGATTTTCCTCTGCTCGCTGTACCACCCCGACCGATGCCCCTTCCACCCACCACGATAAATCAGTAAGGCTGGTGATGACATTAAACTGAGCAGGGTGTGATCAACTGCCTTACAAATTCACCATTGGTGGAGATTTAACTGTTATCCCTCACGTTTAATGTGCCAATATTAAGTGTTCGGTAACAACGGTAAGTTGAGGTAGAACTGAAGCGAAATAAAAGTACGAAGAAGAAGTGGAAGCTCGACGCAGTAAGTCACACTTATGTCGGTGTTTATAGCGATGCGCGTAACCAGTGTAACTAGCAAGGTAACATTTGGCGTGGCAGTTAAACTAGCGAGTTAGCGGTTTCTCCAAGCCTCAAGACTACAGATGCGTAGACACACAGATGCGTAGCAAGTTGAGATATGATTGGCTATGGTGGAACTAGGGAAAGGATACGATTGGCTGAAGAGCCAAGTGTCAGGTGATGCGTGGGTGTGGCGGCGGCCGGAGGCAGACCGCGCCAAAACCTCGGGGTAACTGGTTGGTTTCGAGTGAGAAACCACAGAAGTTGGTGACTTGAGTTTGGAAGAGAACTGTGTATAGTCACCAAGAAAATCCTTAAATGTAAACATTTGACCGATCACAAAGTAGGGGAAAACGTTGGATAACTACTGTGTGTTTGGGGACCATATTTGGTTTCAACGCATTAGGATGGACGTGTTGATCAACAACTGTGAGGAGTCTGGTGGTCTGTGAAGAGATATGTGGGGAAGATTTGTGGTGTCTCGTAAGCCAGTTGACCTGGCGTCCGCTTATGGTCGTGTCTGTGGGGTAAAAGTCTCTCATCGACTGCGCCAGGACAATATGGAGGCAAGATAAAGGCCTCAAGCATCGGCTGAGAGCTTTGTATGGGATCCAAGACGGTCCACATCGAGTTGGAAGTCCATGGGGCGCAGAACACTCTTTATATCAACCTAGAGGCACTTGGGCGTATGTATGCGAGTGAAGATTCACTCGGCCTCAGCTACCGACTGTTGAAAGACTACTTGGTTTATATATTTTTTTGTTATCAAGGGTTAAAAGTGTTTTATCTTTTGCCTGTATTTGTTTACACAGAATAAGTAACTTTTTATCAGAATGGTTAAGTAGAGCGATAAATTTTTTCTATTTACTGCCACATCACGCTGACCAAAGCAGAGTGCTGGATGTCCACTCAGGAGAATCCAGCCCTGGGTACGACAGACAGAGTCATGGAAAGGAGAGTGAAAGGCAAAGATAGAGCTGGAGATTGTGGTTTTATCACCAGTATGGTGGTGTCACCTGGACGAAAAACGGTAGGAAAAGTGGATTTCCCAGAAGTTTTCTATGGAGATAGTCTGGGCTACGGACCAGAGTGGAATCTGTCGGTGGAAAGGAGAGGTCTGGTTTGTACAGATTCCTTTTTTCTTTTTTATAAAAAAATCTTTCACCTCAGAGAGAGAGAGAAAGAAGAGAACCGCAGTGTTCCCTTATGGTGAGCGAGAGTCTGATGAAGGAGAGTGCGCATGCTGGACACAACCAGTTCCGATCAGTAGGGGTTCAGGATAAAAAGGCACCAAACCGTGAAAGAGGAGGAGGAGAGACATTGTTGCAGGAGAAATGGGTGCGCCTCCCTACCCGCAGAAGAAGTGACCTATGTCACACGCTCCTCACACAGAGCATCATCACGCCAGGAGAAACTGCAGTGGTATCAAGGGAATTAGAAAAATGCTTGTGATGAATTACTCCGATAACACTTCCCGAAAGCGCTGCAGGTGGCGCGGACGGGGGGAGGGGAGGAGCGTCAAGAGAGACGCGCTAGGGTATGACCAGATGACCCCACTGGGGCCACGTGGGAGTGTGTGACGAGGGTGCTGAGGGCAGAGGCGTGGAGGACGCTGAGTTTGCCAGAGGTTCGGTTCGGATGATCTTCAAACACAAGCTGCATGTACCATTGCTTTTTATATTTTTCTTTCTTATATATAAATTGAATAGGAAATACGTGGCTTATAGATTAATACATGTATACATGACGTACACGGTTACAGGTCATCTGCCTCTACTTCTTTCCCTCATGTTGTCTTACTTTATGCAAAATATGAGAAAAACGAACTAAATTACGTAATCTAAAAAATCACAGGCTATCATAGCTTTACGTAGTCTGCTGAAGCATGAATGTATTACTCATTCTAGACCAGACTTGCCTTTGGTGAGTCATGCACATAACCGCTGAAATCATGAAGAAAAAAATGATATATAAGAAACTGAACATAGGAAAAAATTGAGCTCGATAAGCGTGCATGGAGGAATGAGTGTGAAGGGAGACTAAAGCCGAAGTGAAGGGAGATGTGATGGACTGGCCAGCCAGTGTGTGTGTGTGTGGGGGGGGGGGGGCAGACCAGCGGGAGGGAGATCCGAGAATGCTATTAATGGTCGGACGAAGAAGATGGCCGACTGGAAGACTCCGTCATTGACTACTTAGGATAAATGGCCAAGTGGAGGCACTTCAGCCCCTTTGCCACCACCACCACTCTCTCCATTTCCTAACCAATTTCCTCTCTCACACAGGCTCTCCCACACTCACTCTCTCCCTTTCTCCTTCTCCCTCTCAACCCATCGTCTTTCTCTACCGTCAACCTCCTCAGCTTTTCCTCCCTCTCCTTCCCTTACCCTTCACCTCCTCCCGTCTTTCATCCGGTCACGCGCTCCTCTCCCTCTGCCCTCCCGTCCGGAACGGGGTCATCGTCGGGTCGGGTCGGGCAGGACGGCGGGAGGAACATCCCGGGCTGCTACATAACCCAGGCCCCGTGGGCGGAGCAGAGACAGGTCAACAAGTGCCACATGGCATTACATCCGGCTAGTCCGTTACGCCTTAAGGCTGGACTGCCTTCAGTACCCCCCCTCTTGTCCCTACTCCCTGTCTAGGGAACTAGGGGAGGCTCACCCGAGAATCGAGATATTTTTACCCGGGAATCGGTAGATTTTTACCCGGGAGTTGACACTCTCATACGGATCTGATGTGAGATTTGTGTGTTTGTTTGTCGGTCCGTCGTATGCATACATTTGTATACCTTACAGGGAGGGAGTTTCATACGCATGGGGCCCTATCTCTTGCAGATTCTCTGCTAGAATGGAATTTCTCAAATCTGTGTATGCTCTCTGCACAAACCAGAAATAAAGAACAACAGTCCCAGGGCCGAGCCCTGTGACACGCCACTGGTGACGCTAACCCACTTTGAGAAACGCTCGTCTGACAACAGTCATTTGTTTCCTTCCACTGAGGTAATTTTCCATCCACCTAGGGGGTCTGCTCCTGGATCATGTCTGAAGACTCACCTTCCTTACCGATTTCCTGTGTGAGACAGTGTCAACTGCTTTATAAGCAGTCCAGAAGCACATAACCCACCCGTCTTTCTCGTATGTCTAACACGGGGCTAACTCTCTCACGGAAGTTTAATAGATTTGTTACACATGAGCTCCTCTCCCTGAATGCACGTTGTCTCTCGCTTAGACAGTAGTTTTTCCTCTGTAGGTAGTTGTCCTTATGCTTTCTGATCACAATGCAGTATTTCGGACCACTATCGCGTCAGAGAGGCTCGTCTGTAGTTCCGGGTAACTTCCCCGCCTCCTTTCAGAAAGATAGGTACAACGTTTGCCGTCCTCCACTCCCTTGGCAGTGTACCTTCCTCCAGTAACATATCAAATATCATTCGCAGCGGCTTACCAAGCGTATCTACACACATTTTGTTGTCACTTACGAAGAAATTTCATCAGCACCGTTAAGAGTGATATGGGTCCTGCCTTTGTCTCTTCTGGCAATTTCATTGATTCCCGAGACCTCTTTCCCATTCGCTCTCGCTGTTGTTGGGGCTATAGCGTCGTTCAGTGTGAGAACACAAGTGGACCTGCCATTCAACCACTCGCATATGTTTACAGATCTTCCACCCTGAATCCATCAGACTGATTAGCTGCCATCTATCCAACAATTTACTCCTGATGAATTCATGGGAAAGTTTTTGATGTTCGTCTGCTTTGTCTACACTGTTCCATTTTTTCTTTAAAAAGTTTCCTTGGTTTTTCTTTTCTTATCTTGCTATACTCTTGTACTATTCTACCATATCTTTCAAATGAATGGTGGCTGTGATACCGCCTTAATCTCCTCCACAGCGCATACTTAAGACGTTTTGGCTTTTTGATATCTTATTTTCAGAATGTCTCTCTCTCTCTCTCTCTCCCTGTACTCGCAGCTGCAGGAACCCCTGTTCTAACTCCGCTGTACATTTGAAAGAGCCTCTCATAATAATAATGATCTGTATTATGACAGCAGAACTCCATTTCCCTTTTTTTAAGACATCAAAGATATCGCTTAGACTGGAGTAATATTCCACGATTATACCTCCTCCTTGAGTCTAGTTTTCTCTCTTTATCTCTTAGAGTCCTCATATATCACATAATCGAACTTCAGCACTATATAACAACTTTTTTTCCAATTGGCGCATCATATATCATATTCTCAATTTCCATGCTGTTCGGTGGGAAGTCTTGTAATATCGGTATATTACCTTGTGTGTCCCGTGGGTGATTACTGTCTCTTGTGTGTTACGGGGAGAGAGAGAGAGAGTTTTTTTTACACTGTCCCTGTATTTGACAGGGCTTCGGCAAAAGCATTAACTACTGTTTACTGTGTGCCTTTACAGGGGAATGATCGGTGGAAACCTCCTCGCTTGTTGTGTATACACCAGAAGAGGGACATTCGATTACCGGTAAAACAATCGTTTCCCTATTATGGGTTTTTGTAGCCTAGTCGCTGACAACTTCTTTCCCCGCCATCGTTGTCTACTTATCTCCTTATTTGACAGTCCGTGAACTGCTCTGCGATTGATGGGATGTGATCGGTAAAGGCCCCATTGCTTGTAAATACGGGACAAAGTGTATTGGATTACGTGTTGTCGAATAAACGCTGTAGTCTAATGAACGTTTCAGAATTACTGAGCTCCAGAGGTCTATAGAATGGTGGCTACTATACCTAGCTTCAACAGCAATGGCGACGGTTCGAATCCTGCTGGAAGAGAATATTGTACGTCTGTGGAAGTGCGCGTTCGTTGCCTTTCTTCGGTCTTAGTATATCAGTTTATTTATCTATCTATCTATCTATCTATCTATCTGTCTGTCTGTTTATCTGTCTCTGTCTATTTATCTCTCTATCAATTTATTTATATATCTTTTTGTTTATCTGTCTGTCTGTCTATCTATCTCTCTATCAATTCATTTATGTATCTTTTTCAGCCATACTTGATCGCCTTTTCCCGCGTTAGCGAGGTAGCGCCAGGAACAGACGCAGAAATCCCGCGTCCGCTCTCACTCAGTCTCTAGCTGTCATGTGCAATGCACGGAAACCACAGCTCCCTATTCACAACCAGGCCTAACAAGCCTTTCCATGGCTTACCCCGGACGCTTCACATGCTGTGGCTCAGTCCACTGACAGCACGTCGACCCCTGTATAACACATCGTTCCAATGCACTCTATCCCTTGCACGCCTTTCATCCCAAGGAAAAGGAGACACGAGAATGCTGAGCGCTTTCGTGTATTACCACATCTTCAGGGGACTAGCTACACAGTCACTCTGTAAATAGTCCTCTGAAGATGTGGTAATACATGAAAGCGCTCAGGATTCTTATGTTTCCTTTTCCTAATTGTGTTTCTGCATTTATGAAGCCACGCGTTAGTTGTGATTTTCTGCAATATATATATATATATATATATATATATATATATATATATATATATATATATATATATTGCCTGTTTGTACTGTACAGGAGGGAGTTTTACACTCGTGGGGCATCATCTTTTAAACATTCTCTGTTATCATATAACCTCTTTAAATTCATGTATGCTTTCAGCATTAATCATGTGTGTGTGTGTGTGTGTGTGTGTGTGTGTAAGTATGTGTGTATTTTCGCTTGTGTTGTTTTATGTAATTACCTTTTTGTGGTTTCCGTTGAGTGAGTACTGTACTGGTGGGGCCTAAACTGTTTACTTATCATTATCATCATACAACATTTTTTTTTTCTCAAACAAACACTTTTTGTGGCATTTCCCATTTTTCATTCACTTTAAATCGATTCAATCACCACCGCTTTTATTACAAGTCTTTCTTCAAAGTATATCTTCTTATCTCCTAACTAAGTTCCTGAGTTGCTGGTGATGTCCTCAATTAGCATCATATACAGATACCTTTGACAGCTGGGTCGATAATCCTTTGCCTTCCAAGTGAATCTGAATTTTATAAACCCAGGAATCATGTCTCCCCACGACCTGTTGGTATACGTGTCCATCCTGGCAGATGTAAGCGGACACGGCAGGGGTTTATACATAAAGAAAACACCGAGGTCGTTTGCATATTGGAATTCCAGCGCTCGCCATTAACCTTCCTGTTTTTCTGTATATCTAAATTCCAGCCGGAATGATCAGGCTTATGTATTCATTTGGAAATCCATCACACATGAATGGATTCGCCTCATTCACTTATTCCTGTTTTCATTAGGGCAAAATCCTAGATCAGGGTAAATGTGCTGAAAATAATTGATATATATAATGAAATCAAAAGTTTTGCCAGTTATCAGAAAATTAAAAAAGAATGATTATCGTAATCACCATTCTGGAGAAAAAGGCAGCAACAGATCATGTAGCGGGAAAATGTACGGCGTGTGTGAAATATCGTTTGCTTGTCAGGGCTCTTGAGCACGACGGTGTACGACCCTTGAGGACTACGTACGACCCCCTAAGAACGACGGTGTGACCCTTGAGGACGACGGTACGACCCCTAAGAGCGAGGGTACGACCCCTGAGAACGACGGCACGACGTACTGAGAACTACGATGCTATCCCTGACAACAACGATACGACCCTTCAGAACGACGGTGCGACCCTTAAGAACGACGGTACGACCTTTGATAACGACATTACGACCTTTGAGAACGACGGTACGACCATTGGTCATGACGGCCTGGCGTCTGACCTGAAAAGGTCAAGATATCCGAGGTGGTCTCCAAGGTGTCGTAACGTCGTGTTCCAGACACACTCGAAGGCCCTGCCATTGTCCATGTAGAAGACATGGCCAGGTGAAGGCGCCTCACTCTCCCACTCGTCTGACCCTAGCATCTCACTCTCCCTCCCTCTCCTCTCCCTTCTCTGTCACCCAGTCTCACGCTCACCCTCTCCCTCTCACTCCCTCCCTCGCCTTTAACTCGAATTATCCAGTCGTCCATCTGTTTACTCCTCTCTCCCTCACACTGTCATTCCTGTGTACTTACCAACACGTCTCTCTGCCACACTATTTCCTCCTAGACTGACCCCCCCCCCAACTTGACCTCACCCTCTCATGGAGGCAGCAGAGGTGGGGACCCGTGATCCCCTATCTCGTCCCCCCCACCACACAGTGATAGAACCTGAGACTTGCTATCCAGCTGACACAGGGGTACCACACCTCAGGCTGCAGGAGGGATCGGTGGCGCCTTTAAGGTGGGCAGGGGAGGTGATATCTCGATGGGAATTACTCCTTACTCGTGTGTAATCGGGAGGTGTGTGTGTGTGACTGCTAACTGTGTGTTACGGGGAGAAGGTTTTGCACTCGTGTTTTGCCCCGTCTCTTAATGCTGTACGAGTGCATATGTTCGATGCCTGTGCTCCTTTGTGTGTATGCACACAGGCAGATAGACAGACAGACAGACAGACAGACAGACAGGCAGGCAGGCAGGCAGACAGACAGACAGACAGACAGACAGACAGACAGACAGACAGACACACCACAGCCTCTGTATATGTGTGTGTGTGTGTGTGTGCGTGTAATTTATCTATACACAGTACGGCAAGGGGGTTCTCTCTCACACAGCCCCATCTCTTTAACTATCATACGGAATTTAATAAACTTTTGTGCACTTCTTGCATTTGCAGTGCCATGACTTAGCTCTTGCCATTCATCCACTGCTCTGAGGCGGTAAAAGATCTTTTTTTAATTCTTATCTCTCACGTTGCATGCTTACTGTCTCGCTCTGACTGCTCTTTCCTTGAACTCCTCCATGAACTGTTCAGCATTTACGTTGTCGTATTCAAGGACAAAATCATGGCTTCTGAACTCTCACTGTAGCTCAGCTCCTTTATTTCAGGTACCACCTCTGTTGTGCTCTTTTAGACCTTCTTTATTATATCTTTATTTTTCTTTGTTTGCAGTAATGAAACTCGAGATGTAAACTCTAACTTAGGTGTTATATAATCTTTGCCAAGTATATAGAAATCAGTTTTATCCATTCATTTATATGTAGTTTTGATATCAACTATCAACTATATTTATATAGTTCGTTTCCTGCCAGATAAGCCATATCTAGACATCTTTTTTCAGTCTGAGTTTCGTTATATTTCATTTATTTGGGCTGGACTTCATCCAGCAGGTACATAACGAATCCCAAGGTGTTTCTGAGTCCATTTTGTAACTTGATGCAAACCTGGTCTTGCTTTACATCTCTCATGACTTTGGAATCATCAGCAAACACATTTAAATATGAATCCAGTGTTTTTAGTCAACTATCACCAGATCAAGAATAACAGTGGGCCCTAAGGCCGAGCCTTACGGTACGCCACGAGTAACCCCAACCCATTTGGAAACAGCTCCTCCAACATATGTTTCCTCTGTTGCCTTCTTCTCGGATAATATTTCGATCCACGGACGAGATATCTTCGCTCAAGGGTGTCGGATGTTCAAGCTCCTGTGCCGTTCGCGTATGGGCTGGTGTCAAATCTACCCATCCATCTGTGGTCAAAAACAGAGTTCAGTCTGTTGTAAAAATTTAGATTTATACGTATGAGCTTTTCTTCCCGTACCCGTGTTTGTCCCCAGATTAAATAGTTTCGCCTTTGCAGTTGGTTACTTTCTGTTGTTCTTTTCCGATTTTTACAGAACACGCTCGTTGAGGATACTTGTCTCTAGTGCAGTGCAATTTTCCAATTTCCTTTCTTGAAAAACAGTCACAATAGTTGCTCTCTTCCACTCCCTTGCCAGTGTCCTTCACCTCCATCGGAATTATGAACATTCCAAGCGGCTTATTTCATGTTCCCTCACACTCCTGGAACACGTGTTGAGAGAGATTCCATCCGGTCCACATGCTTTACATGAATCAAAAACCTTTAACACCTTTATTTTTTTTTTCTGGGAATATCAGAGCCTTCCGTGTCCCTCTCCCCAACCTGTACCATTAGTGTTGGTGTTATAGTGTCCTCCACTGTAATTACGTTGTACAGCTTATCATTCAGTTCCTCGCATAATATCTTCTCATCATCAGCAATTAATCCCCGTCAGTTCCTGAGTCTGATTAGCTGTTCTGTAGCTGAAGGTTTACTCCTAATAGATTTATGGTATGGTTTTGGACTGTCCTTTGCCTTGTCCATAAGTTTCTTTTCATTTTTTTTTCTTTTTTTCTAAACCTTCCTTATTTTACTGTTCTCATTCCACGCTTTCTTATACATTAAAATTCTGGTTGAAGGTGCTGCCTGTATCTTTACCATAGTATTATTGACATCTCTTGGTAAACCAAATCCTTCTTATATTTCTAACTGATCAGGGTACTAAACCTTTAATATAGATTTCGCGTAACCTTTTACCCTTACTTCCATATTCTGGCTTCATAATCATATATTCCAGTTTATATTCCCATAACAATTGTTTAACTAAGCAAGTAGCAAGAACTACATCTTCTGTGAGTGTGTTTGGCTCCCTCGTTGATCTCATGATGTCCTCACCAACCATGTGGTGAATGCTGAGTAGTACAGGAATACTTCTTCCAAAGTGGTGTATCATATACAATATCTTCTGTCTTCATGTAGCTGTCGGTAAAGATTGGATCTAATGCTGATAGAATATCAAACGTTTTTAATTCTATTGTCCTCACTAGCATGCAGATGGAAGACATTTTTCTGTACACACTCTTTAGGATATATATATAACCCCCTGAGTCTGTGTGTGTGTGAATGTAAATATTCCCACTCTGTTCCTTCACAGTAAAATCCTGACCCGTGAAACTATGCTATCACTGACATGAGCGTCTTCCTATCACCCGCAATATCCTTATTATGCTTTCATAAATTTCGTTATATATCTGGAGGACGGTAAACTGTCAACACTAATATACAAGAACTTTGCTAGATTTTTCCTTTTGGTAATTCTCGTCCAACGGTGCCAGCAGTCGTCTGGTTTCGCTTCTCCTAGGCGGTCTCCAGACTCCAGCTCTTTTCCTACCACTGCTAGTAATCCAGCAACATTCGTACCCATCAACTACAGCGGTGCACCATCACTACCTAGTAAAGATGTCCTCTTTGTGCCACGGGTGCGGATGAATTGACTCTCTAGTCTCTTTTGGGGGTCCCCTGGTATTAAAACTCTTGGATTTATTTTTCTACCTTCCATCTTTTTCGTATGTCCTTTGATATTTTCTCTTATGGAAAAGAAAACGTGATATTCTCCTCCCTCAATGGTTGGCAGGGTTCTCAGCCTGCCTGAGTCTACCAACCGACCAGTACACTCCATTCTGCATGACTCTACCTTCCCTGATCATCCTTTTTTTTTTCTTAATCCTAAGAGACAGTATTTGTTCATGTCTGTAGCTTTAATCGGTTCTGTCATTCTAGTTCCTCCTACTTTCACCTACCCTCCTCCTCTCCACATTTTGTGGCAATTCTTTCATCAAGTCCCCCAAAAATCCTCACCTTTACGTCAGTCCAGTTGATGCCTTAAGTCCTACATTGGTGATCGGTTTCCCTTCACGCACCCGGTTCTTTCTCAGATCTGCTGCTTCACCCTCAATACGTTCGTTCTAAATACTCTCCACCCTTCCCAACCTGCCCTCTTGCGCTCATTAAAATTCCCTAATTAATCTGTCTTGTGACAGACCATATGATCCTCTCTATGGCTTCGCTCTGAAAATTTCTGTGTCCCTCTGTTTCATCAAGGTCTCTAGGTCTCTGTTCCTCTCCTCCAGTCAATAGCCTTTTTCTCCTTTCCCTCAGACCCAAAAATATCTCCTGATCTCTCGTCTCTCAACCACTCCCACAGTCTTATGATTCTTCCTCTGTGTCTCTCCTCAGGGCACTTTTTCCTTGATTTTATTGAGTTCAGAGTCTCCCCAAGATCATCTCTACTGACCCTTTTTCCCTCTGATTACTACCAGTGCAAGTATTACCTGTGATCAATTTCCTCTTGACTGTTTTCCGTTTCGATTCCTTCAAACACTTTCCCTTTGTAATCAAATGGTTTCCTTTCATCCTTCAGTTTCTTATTTTCTTTTTTTTTTCCATTTAGTAGCTATAGCTTTTGATCTGGTTTTTAGGTTAATGGCTGCAGTATCTGTATCCATAAGATCCCAGCATTTTTTGTTCTTCATTTCTACTCTCGGTCCTTTTCTTCCCCGACTCCAAAGCCCACAAAATCCCCTTTTCGTCGAACAGCTTTCCGGCTGACCTGATGACGATTTTATGCTCAAGTTCATTCCCCATTATCTAGTAATTCTTTGACCATAACCTTCTGTAGGCCTGAGAGTGACACTTCTTTCTAATATAAACTTCCTTCTAAGAAATATCGTAACTCCCTAACAAAACTTGATTCAAAGGCCATTGCTAAGCTGAAGAATCGTCAGTAACGAAATCTGGTCAAGATATCTGAATGGAGCCTGATCGACATTTATTAACCTTTGGCCTTAGTTGCTTGCGAGCAATAAGGAACTATTATCATTTTCAGTATTATTGTTGTCGTTACTTCTCTGTCAATAATTATCTTCGAGAGAACATGAAAAATGTTGACAAGAAATCCTTGGCATTCCTCATCGGTCTAGATCGTTCATACCACACGCCACCATCCGCCCTGGCGTAAGCTAGTGTGTACAAAAGGTTAAAGCATGGTGTATATATACACGAGGTTATGAGACGTGGCAACACCAGTGGTAAAACTCTCTCTCCTCGTAACAGAGAAATACTGATCACGTCCATTGCTCCATTCAGGTCTTAATCTGCTCCAGGGAGTCGTTGCCTAAATGAAAAATTACTTCAAGAGGCCTTCAAATATTATACTTTCAAGGGGGCCTCCTTTATGCTATCTCGTCCCAAATATTTGTTGAAGCTGAAGGGTCCTGTGTCTCGTATTCACAGCAAGGCCTGGTCGTCAGTGCTTCTGGCCTTCTTCATGCTGTTTGTATGTGTGGTGGTGAGGAGCTGAGGCAGGAGGGGAGGGGTGAGTGGACGACCGTATCCGTCTAGGTGTGTGTGTTGCTGATGCATATGTCATCTGTCGTCCTCGCCATACCTCAGGGCCCTCCTGTCCCGTCCACCCACACAACATGGGCCCAGCGTTACCGGACGCACCTGCTCCCTCCTCTGTCTCTACAACCCCCCACCCACCCACCCACCAACCTATGGTGTTACGTGAATCCTTAAGGAGAGACTCCTGCCATGTATTCCCCATCACGTCTTGGACGGCTCGTGGGCGGGACCCGCAGACGTCTCTAGCTACGTCAGAGGAGCTGCTGCCGCCGCCGCTCCACCCTCCCTCCCTCCTCCCGAAGCCTGGCCTCTCTGTATCCTGGATGCCGTGGAAGGGTCTGTTGTCAGGCTTGGCTTTATTCACGAAGTCCTCAATGTTTCAGCTGGCCTGCTTGAAGGTCACGTTCCTGACAGCAGTGGACGACATAGTTATGAAGGGGGTCTCTCCCCTCTCCCATCACCCACCTCCGCCCCCGTTCGCCTGACCTCACGCCAGTATATTTTCTTTTTTTTTCAAAGTTCAAGCCCCACTCTCAGCGTCACGTTAGGGACGGATATGAACAGGACACGGGGAAATAAAAGATTAATAAAATGTTGTATATTCCCACGCACATCTGTGAGCGTAGCTAAGCTGTAGTTTCCAGTGACTCACGTGTGATGCGCCGCAGGAAGTAAGCACGGGACTCCCTGCGCTTCCTCGTGTATGTAGATGATTCCCTCATGGAGCCACCTGCCCGACGGAAATACGTCATCAGCTCTACCACTGGTGCCGGTCGGCGCTGACAACAGCTCCCCTAACCACATTACCTTGCGTAAGACCCTTGACAGCATTCAGAGCTGGACCGTCACCAACAGCGTCATTGCGTCTTGTCAGTGGACTGAACCAGGGCATGCGAAGCGTCCGGGGGAAAACATGAGAAGGTCTGTGGGGCTTGGATGCGGATGGGGAGCTGTGGTGGTTTCGGTGCATTACACGTGACAGCTGGTGAATGGATGTGAGCGGACGTGGCCTTTCTTCGTCGGTTATTGGCGCTACCTCGCTAACAAATATGAAAGAATAGAAGGAAATAGCAATGATAATAGTAACAATAATAATGATAGCAGTGATAATGATAGTAGCAAGAATGATAATATCAATGACAATAAAAGATAACAATCATAACGAAAATTATAAATAGTTAATATATCATTATCATCATCATCATCATCCCACCACATCACATTGGTTACACGAGTATCAAGGCTTCACCAGCTACCTGGTCTCTTTCTGGTGAGGGCTTCCAACCCTCGGCTCTCATGTGTAGTTTGACCAGTCTACTACCAGCGGACGGAGCTTCGAGCAACGACACAATGACACATGCATGACGCGCACGGGGGCCCAAGTGTCCAATGGGCATAGATTCAGGGCTACGTTATATTGCCATGAGATGTAGTTAGGTCACTGGCCCGTCAGCGGACATAAGGCGTATTTTCAGTAGTGACAAGATAATGCTGTAAAGCAAAGGATCATTGTCGAATCCTTGAGCAAGTGCGACGGCTTGAGACGTCGTGTGAAAACAATCTCTCTTGCGAATACGATTAGTAAACCGACCAGCGGGCAGGGTTCCAGGCGTGGTAAGGTAATACGACGACGTAGCGTACTTCAGAGTTCTGTGCCCGATGAGAGACCAGGGGCGGGTCTTCAGGCGAGACATAGTAGCACTGCCAATCAGGGAGGAGAGGGTGGAGTCTTCAAGTGTGCCGCAAGAGTGAAACGCCTTCTTTAGCTCACCAGCAGAAAGGGGGCAAGCGAGTGGAAGCTTCGGAGTAACACTTCCATCTGCTGGCGGATGGTGAGTCTGCTCCCAGAGTAAACCCGTAGTTTTATGGACGTGTTCAGAGGCTGGCGGAGTGGACGGTTCAGCGAGGCTTTGCGGACCTGTAACCTCGTCCAGCTGTCCATTACTATTGGCAGGACACGGCAGGTCACTGGCCGCCCCGACAAGTCCCCAAGCCAGCCTAGGGTATGTGAAGCATGGTTATCCAGAACCCAGCCAATGCCAGTCTTGGCTTCGTTACGCTGTACTCCGCGTTTGGTTAAGTTTCACTGCGCTGAAGTCAACAGAGGCCTTCACTGAGATGAATTACGATGATTGATTAAACTTTCGTAAGACTGGATCCCGCTCCTTGAGTCGGAGCAGCAATAGGATGAGGTCAGGTTGGGGCGGTAGTAGTTGGGCGGCTGGGGTTTAGGGTCAGGACATCCCCCGCTGGTGAGTGGGCGGCAGGCGCTCATCTCAAAGTCCTCCCACAGGACGGGAGGCGGATGTTCCCTTTAATAAAGTATCACATCTGAATGTTTGTGGATACGTGGCACACTATCCCGTCCTGCCCGGGAAAATAACCCACATTTTTCCTCCCCCACAACAGTCAACTATGGATGTATTTTAGCGGGCGAAAAAAAAAGAGTAACCCAATGGTGCAGGCCAGCATGTCCCTTAAGGACGATGGTGCCACTGATGGCTATGATGGCGTGGCAATAGACCTCACCCTTAAGAGCCACGTCGAAGGCCAGGCCAACAGACCTTAGGGTCGTAAATTCATGCTAAAGGGTCGTACCGCCGTCCTTAAGATTTTTTTTTTTTATATATATTCTTCGGCAAAGTTTGCGAGTAAATACTGTAGAATATACGTTTTACTTTAATCTCCATCGGTGACTTAGCATCTATATGAACACGTAGAGTCATGAATCATGTCTTACTCTCACCACTCTCCTGCCGATAGAAAATACGGAGACTAAAGCATCTAGTAAAGGCTTTTGTTCTTTACTGCAACACAAGCAAGACCTTTGGTCCCTATGGCATCCATCCCTGAGTACTAAAAAGTGTGCCTCTGAACTTGTATCTGCGCTTACCCGTCTGTTCCGTTTCTGTTTAAGATCCAGAACTATTCTTTCTTCTTGAAAGCATGCGTTGGTACATCCCATCCCCTAAGAAGGATGACCGTTCTGACCCCTTTAACTATCGTCCTATTGCTCTGACGTGTACCATTTCCAAAGTCTTTGAATCCCTTTGGGGATCCTATGTGGTTGCCCTTGACATATCCAAAGCCTCTGACATGGTGTGGTATCGGGGTCTCATCTCTGTGCTCCACTCTTTTGGCTTCCCTCCCTCACTTTGCTCCCACATATCTAGCTTCCTCTCTAGTCGATCTATCTCCGTGATTGTTGATGAATCAGCCTCTCACCCTTTCTCCATCAGCAGCGGTGTCCCTCAAGGTTCTGTCCTGTCTCCTACTCTTTTACACAATTTCCTTACTTCCACAAATAACCAAATGCACCCCTTACGGTGACGACTCAACACTGCATTCCTCCACATCCTACAATTCTGCTCCTACTCTCATTCAATCTGAATCTCATCTCCACACAACTTCCTCATTAAACCCAGACTTGTACTGGATATCTCAGTGGTGAAGACGAAATCTGGTCAAGTTTAAAGCCTCCAAGACCCAGTTTCTACCCATCTCTCTCGAAAATTCCTCACAACTTTCTATATTGACGGTTCTGTAATTCCACCTCTTACCTCAGCGAACAAACTTAGTGTTACTGTAACATCCACACTGTCTTGGAAACCCCACACTACGGAAATATTTAAGTCTGCTTCTAAGAAACTGGGAGTCCTGTTTAGATGTAGAAATTTCTTTTCCTCTTCCCTACACGTCGAGGCTTTGGAACTCTCTACCTTCTCATGTCTTTCCAAATAACTACGACCTGGCACATTTGAAAAGACGGACTTTTTACTTCCGCCAAAATTCGTAAATACTTTCCCTTGACTTTTCTTTTCTTTTTTCTTTCATAATTCACTCTATATTTCAATTAAGGCCAGGCCTTGAATTAGACTTTTGCCCGTGACTGCAGCCTTCAACATTAAAAAAAGTTGCTCCGTTTATACAAGGATTGATATGTTCTTGGATGGAGTACTGCTCTCACATCTTGAGTGGTTCTAGTTCTGCGTCCTCGTGTGTGTGTGTGTGTGTGTGTGTGTGTGTGTGTGTGTTGTGTGTGTGTGTGTGTGTGTGAATGCGCAAAGAAATGAACTGCTGATTCATTTGCCAATGTTTTTCATGCTTTGCAACTGAAAGAAAATTATAGACAGAATACAGAGCACCAGTAACGTCCTGGGCTATCTGTCTCCCCATTGTCAATCATTATCATCATTTTCATAAGGAACTTTAGGGAAATGATGTAAGATCATGCATAGAGTAATAGATAGATAGACAGATAGGGAAATTGAATAAATAGATTGATAGAAAATAAATAATAGAAAAATGATAAGAATTGAAGAGAGAGATGGGTAAAGAGACAGATAGGGACAGCGGGCGATAGACTTTCTAAACTGAAACAGATAATAGAAAAATTATAAGAAATAAACAGAGAGATGGGTAAAGAGACAGATAGGGACAGAGGGCGATAGACAGTGTTCTAAACTGCTGTATAAGAATACACATCTCATAAACACAAAGGTAACCGATTCAATCTGCACGAAACAATCACACACGTTAACCATTTTGAAAATATACATTTTTTTCTTCCAGTACACAACACACCGCTTGTCTCCTGCGCCTTGTGAGAGATAGCAATATTTTCCCAGCGGCCGGGCTAGCCAGCCTCCTCCACTCTACTTCACAAGGGAGGATAGAAGGGGATTCTTGCGTGTCGATATTCGGCTATACTCAGCCTGCATAAGCCATATACCAGCTAACTCTGAGGGGTTCTGGCGGCCAGCCCCAATCAAGACCTGCCTTCACAAACCAGACCACCTCGTCTCGCGCGTCTGAGCTGCGCACCTTTACGCGGGAGGAAACAGGAAAATGGTCCCCTGTTCCTTTCTCATATTCTTATTCATATTGTTCTTCTTATTTGCCCTCTCTGTTTGTCTGTTGTTTGTCTGTCTGTCTGTCTATGTCTCTATAAAGGAATTTTCGTATATTATATTTTTTGACAAAACTTATTCTCAGGAATGGATTTACGGACCGCTCATAACTCCCCCGCTGAGGACGATTTTGCAACGAGCGCACCTCAGGCTGTGGTAAGAGGAGGGGGAGGGGGGAGGAGGAGGAGGAGGAGGATAAGACACAGCGACGGTGGAGGAAGAAGAAGAAAACCTTGAGAACCTGAGGACGGCTTGACGATGGTGATGAGTGGAGGGAACTTAAAACAGTGTCAGGGTCTGTCCAAGGTTGAAGATCAGGTGTTACGGACAGCGCTGATGCTGAGACTCTGCTGTGGTTACTGTGACTCCTGACCCTCTGCTGTGGGCAGTGTTACTGCTGACCCTCTGCTTTGGACTGTGTTGTTCCTTTGCTGTGGTAAAGGTTCCTGACGGATCGTACCGTCATGCCCAAGGGTTGTACCGCCTTACTGAAGGATCGTACCGTCATGCCCAAGGGCTGCACCGCCTTACTGAAGGATCGTACCGTCATGCCCAAGGGCTGCACTGCCATACTGAAGGATCGTACCGTCATGCCCAGGGGCTGTACCGTCGTGTTCAGAGATCATACCGCTGGCTTCCAGATGGCTTAAGTTCAACAATATCTTGTTTAATTTATTACGCTCAGTAAAGTTACGTCGCCCATGTACATGTAGCCTCTTACCAGTGTCTTGTCGGCTTCAAAAGTTTCTGTTGTTTGCCTGGAGCACAACATTCATCTGATATTTTTAGGTGGCGTACATGCACCTAATTTGGGTGTTGGTATACATCTTATGCACTGTGTGTGTGTGTGTGTGTGTGTGTGTGTGTGTGAGTGTGTGTGTGTGTGTGTGTGTGATTACTATATCTGATTACTATTTGTGTTAGAGGGAGGGAGTTTTACACTCGTGTTGCCCCCGTTCTCTTTACCTTCTAGATATTTACCATGTTCTTATTCCTGTGTACACATACAGACACACCCAGGCCTTTGCTAGGTGCCCATTTATCGACCAGTTCCGAGGGGAGGATGGACACCCGGGTTGGGTGTTGGCCGACTGCCACGGCAAGGATTCGAACTCATGCAGGTCCGACCCCGAACTGGCCCGCGCTGACTAATGGTCAGTAACGCTAGCTATTACACCACAGTGGCCCATGTGTGTGTAATAATGATAATCATAATGATAATAATAATAATGATAATATTATAAATAATAATAATAATAATAATAATAATAATAATAATAATAATAATAATAATAATAATAATAATCATAATAAAAATAATAATAATAATAATAATAATAATAATGATGATAATGATAATTATAATAATGGTATTAATACTAATGATAATAATCCGTTCATTTAATCTAGCCAGCCAGACATTCGGCTCAAATTACACAGTTGAGATATCACAGAACTGGGAAGTGATAAATACTAATTAGTAAAACTAAACATGATCGAACTTAAGGTCCTGGCAGGCTAGGTACTTATGTGCTTTGGATAAGCACACGGATGAGCTGGAGCTTATGCAAAGCTTGTAATTGTGGCAGATACACAGGAAGCTGCGCAGAGTAAATGCTGTGGTTTACACATTATGTATTTAGTGGTGATCAACGGGACATTGAGTAATGAATAGTTACGCTCTGATTTAGTTACAGTGACATAACTTAACATTTGATGACTATCTTAATGAATTCCGCCTTGTTTTTTTTTAACTCAAGCCTGCCTAAGAACCTGACCTGGCTAGTTGATTCCGAGTCAACTGTAATCATGACCGGTTTTTCCCTTCACGTCCGGATTATAAGGATCAACTCTTCTCCTCTATTTCACAACCGTGACCCCTGACTGACTCTGACCAGACTTCCAAGAACTGAGAAAATCAAGACTTGAGTCCAAGCGATGCATCATTCAGGGGTCCCTTCGTCACTTTACTTTCTCCCCTTTCTGGAACACAGTACGGCCCCATCATACCTGAACGTCGTATCGCCGTGCTCAAGGGTCGTACCGTCGTGCTCAAGGGTCGTACCGTCGTGCTCAAGGGTCGTACCGTCGTGCTCAAGGGTCGCACCCGTCGTGCTCAAGGGGCGTACCGTCGTGCTCAAGGGTCGTACCGTCGTGCTCAAGGATTTTACCGTCAATTCAAGGGTCGTATCGTAGTGTTCAAGGTGTCAGTCATATGGACAGGCCGGAGTGGATGGTGTGTAAGGCGTGAGAACGTCGTAAACACCGACCATAATAAATCTAAAATTACCGAGGACATTTTGAATTCGATTCCAAAATTTTACGCGCCTTCTTTGGGCGGTGGTGAAACTCGCCACGGTAGCTGTGATATTCATCTTAATCCCGTGGGGAAGTCTACCTTGATATCGGATCTTGTTTGTTGACATGCTAGTTTCTTAGTAGTTAAGATACTAGTTTCTTTGTAGGTAAGATACAAGTTCCTCAATTAACACACTAATCGACCCATAATGTTCGTCTGTGTTAATGCATTACCTGAACTCGTTAAGGATCGTAAAATATTCGTGCATACCCACTACGCTAAAGTATCTCAGAATATACTAGATAACAAATGATTGTTTTAAAGCATTCAGGAAGGCGAAGGCAACATGCATCACTGCAAACGTGTGTAGTAACTGGAATGACCAGACTGCCAGGTGTGACGCGCTGTACGACACGGCACCAGACAAACACAGACTTAGATTGATATCTGAGGCAAGGCATACTGTGGGTGTCATCGTTGACAAACATATTAAGTCGTAACACTGAATACCCCATGCGCTCCCATTATTCTCTCAACCACCACATTACTTACCTTTGCATTTAAATCACCCATCACTAATACTCCGTCTCTCTCATCAGGGCTGCTGACACGCGCAGTCAGCTGTTCCCAAAACACATACCTCTTATGGTATATATATATATATATATATATATATATATATATATATATATATATATATATATATATATATA
>JAYMFT010134622.1:0-12961 GCA_038088735.1 Panulirus argus
GTACCCATGTCTGGCCTGAAGTGGGGTGCCCAGGGGTGAGTACCCATGTCTGGCCTGAAGTGGGGTGCCCAGGGGTGAGTACCCATGTCTGGCCTGAAGTGGGGTGCCCAGGGGTGTATTGTATTTGTTGACTGATGGCTTGTCGTGTGTGTGTGTGTGTGTGTGTGTGTGTGTGTGTGTCTGTCTGTCTGTCTGTCTGTCTGTATGTGTTTATGTGTGTGTGTGTTTGTATGTGTTTATGTGTGTGTGTGTGTGTGTGTGTGTGGCGGGAGGTGGTGAGCGGACCACAGCGTCTGGAGACCTCCGCCTCAAGAGGTTTCCAAGAATGTTTTACGAGAGCTTCTTGCAGACGGCTGGCGTGTTGGTCAGGAGGGGCGAGAGGCGTGTTGAGTGAGATACGGGCACCCACACGGTCTCTCTCGCGATGGGATTTGGTTGGCTTCATAACGTGGAAAACGTTACGTTTCTACCACGTGAACAAGCGAGTTAGCTGGTGTAAGAATGGGATAGACGTGTGTACACGAAAGGTAGAAACGGTACTCGTAATTGGTGAGGTTCTCGTAATTCGTGTACTCTTATTTCGTGAGGTGCCCGTCATTCGTGAAATACTCTCGTTTCGTGAAATACTCGTAATTCGTGAGGTGCTCGTAATTCGTGAAGTGTTCGTGATTCGTGAGGTGCTCGTAATTCGTGAGGTGCTCGTAATTCGTCAGGTGCTTGTGATTCGTGAGGTGCTCGTGATTCGTGAGGTGCTCGTAATGCGTGAGGTGCTCGTAATTCGTGAAGTGCTCGTGATTCATGAAGTGCTCTTAATTCGTGAGGTGCTCGTAATTCGTGAAGTGCTCGTGATTCATGAGGTGTTCGTAATTCGTGAAGTGCTCGTAATTCGTGAGGTGCTCGTAGTTTGTGAAGTGCTCGTAGTTCGTGAGGTGCTCATAATTCTTTCGTCCCTAATTCGTTGAGTACTCGTCATTCGTAAAATGTTCGTGATTCGTAAAGTCTCGTCGCAGAACTTCTCACTCCAAAGTAGTCTGTTCTTTTCCCTGCTACTGATTGTAGCGCAGTCATGAAGCTGCAGCAACCCGTGACAGAGGGTTCCTTGCAGTTATTCAATAATGCTGTTGATAATAATGATAATTATGATAATGATAATAGCAATGATAATTATAATAATGTTCATGTTAAAATAGCCTGGGGTCGGGTCAGAAGGCCAGGTCGTCACTCTCAAGGCTCGTACCGTCGTGCTCAAGGGTCGTGCTGTCGTGCTCAAGGGTCGTACCGCCATATTCAAGGGTCGTAGCGTCTTCTCATGGTCGTACCGTCGGGCTCGAGGGCCGTGTACGAGGGTCCCACCGTCGTGTTCAAGGGTCGTTCCGTCGTGCTGAGGGTCGTACCGTCGTGCTGAGGGTCGTACCGTCGTGCTGAGGGTCGTACCGTCGTGTTTGAGGGTCGTACTGTCGTGCTCAGGGTTCGCACCCTCGTGCTAGAGTCGTATCGTCGTGCTTAGGGGTCTTCCCACGTAGGGAGGGAGAGGACCACGTCTTCCCACGAAGGGAGGAAGAAGGTCACGTCTTCCCATGTAGGGTGAAAGAGGGCCAAGTCTTCCCATGTGGGGAGGAAGAGGGCCACGTCTTCCCACATAGGGAGGAAGAAGGTCACGTCTTCCCACGTAGGGAGGAAGACGGCCACTCCCACCCATTTAGGGAGGAAGAGAAAAACGTCTTCCCATGTAGGGAGGAAGAGGGCCACGTCTTCCCACGTAGGGTGGAAGAAGGTCACGTCTTCCCATGTAGGGAGGAAGAGGGCCACTCCCACCCATTTAGGGAGGAAAAGAATCACGTCTTCCCATGTAGGGAGGAAGAAGGTCACGTCTTCCCACATAGGGAGGAAGAGGGCCACATCTTCCCACGTGGGGAGAAAGAGAATCACGTCTTCCCACGTAGGGAGGAAGAGGGCCACGTCTTCCCACGTAGGGAGGAAGAAGGTCACGGCTTCCCATGTAGGGAGGAAGAGGGCCATTTCTACCCATGTAGGGAGGAAGAGAGCCACGTCTTCCCACGTAGGGAGGAAGAGGGCCACTCCCACCCATTTAGGGAGGAAGAGAATCACGTCTTCCTATGTAGGGAGGAAGAGGGCCACGTCTTCCCACGTAGGGTGGAAGAAGGTCACGTCTTCCCATGTAGGGAGAAAGAGGGCCATTTCTACCCATGTGGGGAGGAAGAAAGCCACGTCTTCCCACGTAGGGAGGAAGAGTGCCTCTTCTACCCACGTAGGGAGGTAGAAGGTCACGTCTTCCCACGTAGGGAGGAAGAGGGCCTCGTCCTCTCACGCAGAGAGGAAGAGGGCCACGTCTTCCCACGTAGGGAGGAAGAGGGCCAAGTTTTCCCACGTAAGGAGGAAGAGTGCCTCTTCTACCCACATAGGGAGGTAGAAGGTCACATCCTCCCACGTAGGGAGCAAGAAGGTCACGTCTTCCCACGTAGGGAGGAAGAGGGCCACTTCTACCCACGTAGGGAGGAAGAGGACCACGTCTTCCCACGTAGGGAGGAAGAGGGTCACGTCTTCCCACGTAAGGAGGAAGAGGGCTACTTCTACCCACGTAGGGAGGAAGAGGACCACGTCTTCCCACGTAGTGAGGAAAAGGGTCACGTCTTCCCACGTAGGGAGGAAGAAGGCCACTTTACCCACGTAGGGAGGAAGAGGGTCACGTTTTCCCACGTAGGGAGGAAGAGAGCCACGTCTTCCCACGTAGGGAGGAAGAGGGCCACTTCTACCTACGTAGGGAGGAAGAGGACCACGTCTTCCCACGTAGGGAGGAAGAAGGTCACGTCTTCCCACGTAGGGAGGAAGAGGGCCACTTCTACCCATGTAGGGAGGTAGAAGGTCACGTCTTCCCACGTAGGGAGGGTCAGTGTGTGACATATTTTATGTTATTTCAGTCCACAAGATGTGTGTGCGTTTTTTTTTATTTTCCTTCTCGTCGAGGCGTGATAGTTGCTCTCACATCACCTCCGTATTTGCTGGCCTGGTAGTCTATCCCTTGCCGGGCGTGCACCGCTGCTCCTGTATACCCTCACTCGTCTCAGTTTCTGTGTACATAAACCTACCATTTTCTTTGCACACAAACCTTTGCTCCGATTTCTAAGTGGGTCATAGGCAGTTGATTACGATCCTTGACCCACACCCGTTCGGGAGTAGATGTTTCCTTCAGCGTCAGGATGTTGGAAGCTGGCCAGTGACGGAGGTTATAGTTTGCTTAACGACTGATGTATGAACCATTTGGCGCTGTCTGGTGCACGTACGAGGTGGCATCGAAAAGTTCCCAAACTAGTTCCGTAGCACGCCAACAGATGGGTGTACGGCGATGTGCATGCTGTGACGGTTAGGCGTAACCGTCATCAATCAGTCTGCCAAGTGGAGTCATTCTGTGTTGTTCTATGGGAGTCTTTTTTTTGACCACTTGAGACATATTATTATCTTCTGTTTCTACTTGAACTTCGTTCCTGCTATGCCATATATATATATATATATATATATATATATATATATATATATATATATATATATATATTGTGACAGAGGTATTTATATGATGTGTATTTTAGAGATGAAGTTAGATTGGTGAGTGATGTAGTCAGGCAGGTGTGAGTCAAGAATACATTGTCACTGTAGTTAATGCATCACTACAAGACTGTATTATAATGCATGTATATCTTCCTTAATAATCTCATGTCTTGGAGCATTTAACGTGTGTTTTCATGGGTAATTTGCCTATCACGATGGTGATTGCAGGGATAAACGTGGATACAATTTCATATCTGTGTTTGAGGCTGAACAAGTGTTGATCTCGTGTTGTGTCCGTCGGCAGGTCTGGCTCAGTACGCCACCTTCGGCCCCGACGATGACTTCCCCCTGCCGCCCCCTGACGAGGCCCCGCCGCCCCCTTCGCCGCCCTCGCCAGTCTCCTCCTCCTACTCGGAACTGCGCCGCGCCACGCCCTCCACGCACACCCCTGCCCACCACAACGGCGGCGCCACCCACACCCCTACTCAACAGCAGCAGCAGCAGCAGCAGACGCAGCAGCAGACGCAGCAGCAGCAGCAGCCGGGCTCCAACTACGGCACCTACGCCCCGGGGTCCCAGACCGTAAGTTGACACCTCCCTCACTCTTGTCTGTGTCCCCCTGTCTTGGGTCTCGTATGTCCTGATGGTGTCACCTCCAGCGTCATAATCACCAGTGTCACGTGCAGTTCACAAGCGCCACCGTAGTGCTGGTGCAACTGAAATCATCCTCTGTAGCTCAGGCCTCGTTTTCAGTGTGTGTGTGTCTGTGTCCTGCAAGTGAGACATTATTGTCTTGGACTGTTGGAAGTAGACCAGTCAGGGGTTTCGTTCCCGGGTCATGGTGACTGTTTTTTTTTATTTTAGCGTGGTGCTGACTGTGGCTGGTGTGGCGAGAGGCAGTGCCGCTCTCCGCCTGGTGTTAGCGATGTGGTATTAGCGTGTGTGGTCCCCTCCTCTATAGCTGTTATCGAGGGACGTGTCAAGCAAATTTTTCCTTAATTTTTTCACTCTCTGTTCGTGGTGTACACTGCAGCGTCTTAACTGTCGAAGCCCATTGGCTCGCGCTTCAAGGATGAATTTTAGATTTTGAAGATTTCCTCTCCTCTGTCTCTCCCTCCCCTCTCTCTCTCTCGGTCTCCTCTCACCTCTCTCTCTCTCGGTCTCCTCTCACCTCTCTCTCTCTCTCTCTCTCTCACTAGCGGACATTCTAGGCGTGCTTTGCACATCCGATGAGGGAGGGGGCATTCTCCAGCAGTTGAGTTTTATGCTGTATTCAGCCCTTTTGGCAAGGTTATTGCCCGGTACGATACCCCAGCACGACGGTACGACCCTTTTGGGTACGGGGTGCCGTGGTCTTTGACCCCAAGGGTCAGGTCACATGTCTCAGAGTATGCTTAAGGGTCGTCGTCATCATCATGCTCTAAGGGTCCTATTTTTTAGGGTTCAAGGCAAAAGGGTTGGTTCGTTGCGACGCTGCCTTCGCCATACTCGAATCCAATCAGCTGTTTGGATTAACTAAATGTGGAGCGTTTTGATGAAGATTGGATTCCACGACTTGGGTTTGAGGCATCTGTTTATTTTGTGTGTGTGAGAGAGAGAGAAAGTGTGAAGTAGAGGGAAGAGGCGGGAGAGTGTGTGTTGCAACCGACCGGGGGTGAGGTATTAGGCTAGGTCAACATACCCCATGTAAGGAGCCATAAGGCCACTCCAGCCAGGGGTGTCCCGCCAGGCTCTGTGTGTGTGTGTGTGTGTGTGTGTGTGTGGTGCCCCTGCGCAACACCACCTGCTGCCGAGGGGCACGGGTCCTGCCTCCTACTGGGCCTTGGGTCATAGAGAGACACAGTACCTCAGGTCCTAACAGAGCCTGGTTCCCTACCGCCCTGACACAGCCAGCGAGGACTTACCAGCTGGCCCGGGTGGGAGGCGACAGCACCACAAGGAAAGGGTATGGGGTGGTAGGAATCGGGCGATGCCGTAAATGGAGGAGGCAGGTTGGTAGATGGCCAGCCAACCAGACGGACGGACCTCCAAACCACAACCAGTCGCCCAGGTACTACCCTAGTCTTGTAGGGGGGGTTGTCCACACAGGGGCTTCACAGACCCTCAGGAGAGGAGAGGAAGGTCTTTTTAACGCCAAGTGAGGATACCTCTTGCAGAGCCTCACTGGAGTACCTCAGGGGATCTGGTTTAACGCAATGACCATTTAGAGCTTCCTGGAAGCAAGTCACAGCCGTTCGCCTGGAAGATGATGGTGACCACGGCTGCTCCCCGCGAGACCCGGCGGTGGCTTGCGGCTCTGTGCCACCAAGGGGATACAGACACTGCCACTTACGTAAGGCAGGGGTGGTCTGTGGTAGCGGTCCACTTCAGAGAGGGAATATGGGAGAACTGTAGTGGTTCTTTGTTGACTGTGGTGTCACCACTGCTGTCAACACCCGCCCTCACCACCACCCGCCACTGTACACCATCCCACCACTACCACTGGCTTGCCCACTGACCATCCCACAGATGGCAAGTATGCACAGTGGTATGTACTGATTATGAATATTAAATACGGGTCAAGTTTCCCATGATCGTATGCATTGCTTACACGTTCCAATATGGACGTGAGAGGGAGGCGTCATAAGGCCAGCAGTCCTGGGAATGGTTGCCTGCAGTCCTTGCTACAAGACCAGCAAGAGAAAAGCGAAACGTTCTCATTTCATAGGAAACAGTTGTGCTGCCTTAAGTGTGGTGGCCAGACGTGAGAAGCTTTGTGCTAAATATTTTTCTCTATCCATGTAGTTGAAAGCTGCTGTGATATTTGCCAACAGACAGTTTGTCTCCTTATCAGTTCTTCAACTGTGGAACGATATCGGCTCCAAATTCCTTCTCAAACACAGATATTCCTGGAGCTTACATATATCCTGCCAGTTGGTGATATTTACTATCACTTTGCTAGTACGTATTAGACAAAACTTTGGAGTCTGTGTAGGTCCCCTTGTAAGCCGATGCAATCCTCGCTTTTCGCTTCCTTCATGACTACTGCATCATCTGCCAACACTGTGTGTGTGTGTGTGTGTGTGTGTGTTTGTGTGTGTGTGTGTTGGACAGAAGGATACGGATGCAGGGGTCCCTGTGATGGTGACTATCATGTTACAGTTAACCTCTGTGTTCAGCCCCTAGGGTTGTATGGCAGTGTGCTGGAGATCTTTGTTGACAAGTTGTTTGCTATATAGGAATGAAGAACATGCCTCACTACTCCTGCGTGTGTCGGAGATCAACTGTTGATTATACAGGACTGAAGAACATGATTCACTACTGCATGTGTTGAAGATCAACTGTTTGTTATATATGGCTGAAGAACATGCCTCACTACTCCCGCAAGTTTTGGATATCAGTTGTTTCTTGTTCAAGACTGAAGAACATGGCCCACTTTCCCTGCATCTGTTGGATATCATTTATTTGTTATTTAGGACTGAAGAACATGGCTCACTACCCGTGCGAGTGTTGGAGATCATCTGTTTGTTATTTAGGATTGAAGAACATGATTCGTTATTCCTGCCTGTGTTGAAGATCAACTTTTTGTTATTTAGGACTGAAGAACATGGCGTAAGTCGTATCCTCCAGAAAGCCAAGGACTCTAGGTCAGTGCATTCCTTCTTTCTTATGCTTCTTCTTGTACAGTCGTGGACAAAAGTCCTGTCACTCTCGTGAGACCTCGTGCCCCTGAACTGACAATACGAACTACTGACTGTTACGTTGCTGACCCCTGATATTGTGATTCAAAACTTGTAGTTGAGCGCTTTTACTGTCAGCTGCTTGAAGGCACTGTCGTCTCATTTTTCAGCACCGAGTCGAGTTTCCTTTAGACGTTTTTTTTTTCAACCAAAAGTATTTAGTTTACTATGAAAGCAGAGAAGGCTTGAGCCATGATAGATGCAGCGGTGGGGACAGTCCTCAGTCCACCTGTACATTCGGGTCTAAAGGACAGTTGTACGTTACCTCCACCCTTCAAGGCGGGCGAAATTGTCGAGTTTCAACAACTTGTGAAGATAAAGTTTCAATTTTATTTGTGGTTTGCATATCTTCATTTCTCTTTTTATTCCCCACACATGATAGTGAAAGGCAGCGTTTTAATCTGTAACGCCTGCTCAGGATTCTTAGTCTAAAATGATACATGAAAACATTGCTGCATTGTAGTGCAGATGTTGCATTTGTTATCATCACTACGGTTAGAGGTCCACTTCTATGAAGTTACAGAAACGGTCATTGCTTACTCGTATTATATAAAGTGTTTGTTGAATTAAGATGAATGTTATTGAGATATGAAAAATATAAGATTATGAAAGGGTGGGTTAGCTTTAGACTTTGTCGGGCGTCAAGCTAAGGTATGACGTATGAAACGATAGCTTTACGAGTTGTACAGTAGACTCGGGGATCTTTGCCAGTGTCTGTTTTTCTGGACGTAATGTGCAATGGGCAGAGACAGAGTCGCATGGTTTTCATCTTTACTGATAGCTCGCAATACGAGTTGCACCCCCTCCACCTGCGTCATTAATCTCGCGCGACCTGTTTGTCGTAGAGTCCTCAAGATTCGGTTATTTATCTCAGCGCGAAGGATTAATTTTTTCGTGTGGTAGTGAACGTGGAACGTTTGTAATGAGTGAGCGAGTGAGTGTGGGACCAGGTGGCAATGTATGGGATGGTGAGTGAGTGAGTGAGTGTGGGAGGCAACACGTGGGACGCCACGGGAGGCCGAAGGCGCTCGGCTGGCTATATCTGGCACCCCCCGTCGGGCACTAGCAGTAGTACTAGCTGGGCCTGGCTCTCTCTCTCTCTCTCTCTCTCTCTCTCTCTCTCTGAGGGCCCAACTGATGGGTGATGTATCTCCCTGGATACAGGTGCTTATTCGTTTTTATTTTTACTTTTCGTATAGGGAATGTGTGAGCACACACACACACACACACACACACACACACACACACACACACTAGCCTAAGCCAAGTACCCATTTATCGACCAGTCCCGAGGGTGGGAGGGGGAAGGATGAACACCTGGGTTGGGTGTGGGCCGACTGCCCCGCCCAGAATTCGAACGTATATGAGCCCGGACGCGGGCGGGCCCGTGCTGACTCATGGTCAGTAATGCTAACTACCACACTACTCTTGTGTGTGTGTGTGTGTGTGTGTGTGTGTGTGTGTGTGTGTGTGTTCCCGACCAAGACCCGGGCGTTAACACTCCAGATTCCTGAGGTCTGGTCGACCAGGAGCGGGTGGAAGATTCTGGACGTTGTCCCAGGTCGCATCGCTCACCTGGTCGATGTCGTGTGAAACCTAACCTTCCCTGACCTTGAGTGGCCACGCAGATGAGCCAGCCAGGCGATTTAATTTCCAATTTCGGGGCACGACGTCTTTTTGGACAGGTGTGAGGCGTCGGACCTGCAGACGGTCGCCCGTCACCACGGGGACCTCATCGTGAGTCTCATTCATGAGGCGTGAAGCGGTGTTGCATCAGTCGGGGCGGCGGGTCTCAAGTGGTGGCAGTGGTGGCTGGAGGAGACCACCACCCACCACCACCCACCTTGCGGCAGTGGGCGGGCGTGGGGGCATCATGCACGAGCATACCCATCTGGGCATCACCCTCGCTCGCTCGCTCGCTCGCTGCTTGTGCACCCGGGGTCGTTCGTCCTGCTCCTCTGCAGACGTATAAGGGCATCTCGGCCTCACACACACACACACACACGCTGTCTGGTGTGGCCTGGGCTCGCTAAGCCCGGGCCACACCAAACGATGGACACACTAGGCTTACCAACAGTCTGCTGAGTCCCAGACGAGAGAGAGAGTGTGTGTGTGTGCGTGTACGTGTCTCAGGTAGTGTAGCCGCTCTAGCGGACCTCTTGGACCCGCCCCCTGGGTACTGAGGTGTGTGGGTCTGTCCCGGGTCCTCCCTCACCTCGGCCACAGTCCTTACTCCCCCGGTGGAGTGAGTGGCGTGTGTGCGTGTGTGTATGTGTGTGTGTGTGTGTTTGCGTGCGTGGTGGCAGTCATGAGGGAGTCTTACTGCTGGCAACTCAGCTGTGAATACCATGCGCCAAGCTGTCACCCTAATCGGGCACGTCTCGTGGGGGTAGCCTACAGGTTTCGTCATCACTTTCACTCGCGGGCAGGCCAATGGCGGGTGAGGGCGGGGCGTGCGTCATAAGTTACCTCATAGCGTGGGGCCAATGAGCGTGGCGGGTAGGCGTGGTGGGCGGATGCTGTAGCAACCCATGTGGCGGGTGAGCCAGCTGTATAGTAAGCTTTGGTGTGTGGCGCGCGCTGCTGCTGCTGCTGCACGTTGACTGCGGATCCGCGGCGTCCACCTGACGCCCAGCCCGTGGACCAGGTGGGTAGTGACGTGCGACCACTGGACCCCCTCTCCACCTGGGCAGGTGGCTGCGGGCGGGGAGTGAGGCAGGCGTCAGACACACCTCCTCCTCCGCCCCGTCGCTCTGACCCCAAGATCTGGACTTCATCTCTGCGTCAGCGAGCCTCAGGAAAATGCCTATGGTAATGCGGTGGCCAGAGTGCATGTGCGTTTGGCCCGACGGGCCGTCCGGGGCCCGTGGCGGAGCGAGGCAGGAGGCGCAGCCGTCACCGACCACGCCGCCCGACCCTCGCTTCGTATCGTTGTGCTCAAAGGGATGGGTGGGGGGTGGTTTAAAGTGGTGGCGGGTGATCACCCAGACCCCGGGGGAAGTCGGCGGTAGTGGATGACTCAGAAAAACCGCCTTACATTATTATCAGTGGAGGGCGGGCGGGCGAGGCACCTCCACGCAGACCCCAGCAGGGTCTGCGTGGAGTGTAGTAGTGGTGTGCGTGTGTGTGTGTGTGTGTGTGTGCGCAGACTGGGGCCCCGTGGCACCAGCGCAGGGCGAGGTGCAATTTGGCCCCCCTCACCTCATTCCTGTTACCTTGTGAGGTAGCTAAGTTAAGGCGCACGACTCCCGGGTTCCCCCCCCCCCCTACGACTCCATCCGTACTTCCATCTTGTCACCGTCGAGATTGCCAGTGGCGTCGCTAGTGGTAACCACTAGCGCTGCACCCGCAGCCAGCTGGCCCACTGACTGGTGCAGCAGTGGTGTTTGTTTTCAGTATCGCTACGGCAGCTGATACCAACCCAGCAGCTGCTTCGAATAGCGCAGATGTAGCGTTGGCGCGCGCCCCCTACTGATATTTGTATCTGTCGTTACGACGTTCATTTCCTCGCTGCAGCATCGTAAGTTGGAACATGAGTACCTGGTTGGCGTTCCTCAGCAGAGGTGGGCGGCTTATCTGCGTTCACTGGTATGGCAATTGTGAGGCGAATTGCTGAAGGATCGTCCGCATTCGACTCGTTATTTCATCTTATATTCGTAGTTTAGCTTCCTCTGTCCTGGGGAGAATATTCGTTGTAGAACTTCCTCTGTCCTGGTGAGATTCAGTCGTTTCCTGTGTCATCTTCTCTATTACCTCGAACGTTTTCTCCCAGGACTTGTAGAACTGTGTCGGTCTTAAGTTAACTAACACTCGTGGATAAACGTCCCTGGGCACGCCAGAAGCCCTGCAGGTCCCATTACCCGCCTGGTTGAGTGTACGGTGGCCCTGAGCCTGTCGGAACAGAGGGCTTGGGTACAGCTCGGGTCAGGCGTGGCCCAGGACCGTAGCCACCTGCTCTACCTGGTGGTGTTGCCGCTGTGGGTGGCTGTGGGCAGGCCAGGGTTGAGTCTGCCCCGCACACTGGGGCTGCCTACCACACCACTGACTGCCGTGTTGAGGTGTGGCTTAATATAGGAACACCATTACTGCCTGGGGCTCACAGTTTCACTTGTGTACGTAATTTTACGTAAAAGATAGCAGACTTTTCATTGTCTCCTTTTGAAAATAACTTTTTTCTAATTATATTTGGATTTTAGGAATAAAGATATTACGTCGAATCTTTATTTTTAGTCTCTTGGCCATACAGTTGGTAGGGTTGTATCCTGCTGCAGGTACGCTCAGATGCGTTTGTCCTCAGTGTTCAGGCTTTGATTCCCGTTGTACCAGGGTGAAACGATAAACCATACGACTGTCATTACCTGTAGTAATAGCTCGGGAATTAACCGGATGACATAACAAGGTAGAACGTTTGAGTCCACCCATGAAACGTTTTCGGTATAGTTTATTTATTTTGCCTCTCTGTATATCGTCTGTTGGCCTGGTCAGGGTAGTAGAATTTAGATGACTATACACATTCGTACGTGCCCTCAATATAAAGATATAAAGAATTCTAGAACTAGTTTTTTCGAGATTTTTTTTTTTATATTGTTGACCAGGTTTGTGTTTGAGGTCAGATCTATCCTAGACTTGCCTGCAACCCAGAGTTGCTCACCTTATGAGCCCAGCAGGAAGTGTGTGTGTGTACGTGTGTGTGTGTGTGTGTGTTAGGGGGGAGGGGGCAGCGAACTGTCCCTGTAGACGGTCTTACTCACGTGTTCTGGTATGTTGGGGAAAGGGTGTTTGGTTGTGAGAATGTAGGTCACCGCTTGTGTTGCTCCGAAGTGGGGATTTTTGCACTTGTGTTGCTTGTTGGGATGGCTCTGGACAACACCGGGTGGCATAAGAGTGCTATAGCAGTTGACAGGAGCGTGTGCTTGCTGTCGACAGCGGCGTGTGTTGCAAGGTGGGTCAGTGGTTGACAGCAGCATGTGTTGCAAGGTGGGTCAGTGGTTGACAGCCGCATGTGTTGCTGGGTGAGTCAGTGATTGACAGCCGCATGTGTTGCTGGGTGAGTCTGTGGTTGACAGCCGCATGTGTTGCTGGGTGAGTCTGTGGTTGACAGCCGCATGTGTTGCTGGATTAGTTAGCGGTTGACAGAGCCATGTGTTGCTGGGTGGGTGTTGACAGGGACATGTGTTGCTGGGTGGGTTGAAGCGGCCTGTTTTGCAGGATGGGTTAGCAGTTGGTAGTGGGATGTGTTGCTGGGTGGGTTTAGCGGTTGACAGTAACGTCTGTAAAAGGAAACTCGTCATGGCGTGGCCTCCAGCCCTTGCGTGATGCAGGTGTTTCATTTCTTGGTGTTGCGTGGGTACTGTGTACTGGGTCAGGCGAATGAAACTCCAGCAAAACTGTGTTGAGTGAGTGTCAGTTCATGTCATCATGGGTGAAGTGTTTGGCTCTGGTTCCCAGGTAGTAAACACACCACCATCGGCAGGCGTGGTCACCGGTGGTCAGGGCTGTGCTACATCTGGCGATTCTATCAACCAGCAGGCGTGGACACAGGTGGTCAGGGCTGTGCCACATCTGGTGATTCTGTGTGTCAGCAGGCGTGGCTACTGATAGTCAGGGCTGTGCCACGCCTGGTGACTATCAGTCAGCAGGCGTGGTCACCGGTGGTCAGGGCTGTGCTACATCTGGCG
>JAYMFT010134633.1:0-12961 GCA_038088735.1 Panulirus argus
TTAGTGTGTGTTTGTATGTGTGTGTGTATGTGTGTGTGTGTGTGTGTGTGTGTGTGTGTGTGTGTGTGTTTTGTGTTTTTGTGTGAGTGTGTTTGTTTTTGTTTGTGTGTGTGTGTTTGTGTATGTGTGTGTGTGTGTGTGTGTGTGTGTGTGTGTTTTTGTGTGTGTTTGTGTGTGTGTGTGTGTGTTTGTGTGTTTTATTTTTTTTTGTGTGTGTATGTGTGTGTGTGCGTGCGTGTGTGTGTGTGTGTATGTGTGTGTGTGTGCGCATGTTTGTCTGTGTGTGTGTGTGTGTGTGTGTGAATTCATACACTCACATAAGAGTAAAGAGATGGTTCATCAGCGGGTAAAAGTCCTTTGCCTTAGCCAGCAAGAATGTGAGTCCAACTCACCTGAGTTTCGATGAACGAGGCATCTGAGGAAAGTACCTTGATGGCCCAACAGATGTCGTTCTGGGGGACGGGGGTGGCGTGGGGGTATTTTCGAATGATACGATTATCGAGACAGAAAGATAACAATATCTCAAAGGGATGAGGTGAGATAAATCATCCCGACCCCATAATTCTTCAAAAAAAAAATTAGTTATATTCTAGGTACAAAGTACCTATATTTCTTTAATGTTTCATCAATTTTCCCATTTTACACATATATTTAATTTGCTTGGGTAGATTATTAATTTATGAATTTGCATATTTCTTAAGTACCTGACATTTCAGTACACAATGAGGCAAGGTGTGGGATCTGGATCTTCTACCCACTCTACATTCTTTATCTTGCTTACCTCTCAACGCCCAAGGTTTCCTGGAATATTTACAACCCAGTCTTAGCCTCATAAACACAAAGTCCTACCACCCACTCCTCCCTTTCCTATAAGTAGAATTTGTGCTATTAAAAACATGTAAATAGTATTTCACTGTTTCACTCTTTTATGTCTCATTCCTTCTTGGCTTTTCTTCTATCAGTTATTGTTTTTTCATTTCTGTGCTACTTAACTGTTTCAAGGTTAGCATACATACAATATCTGCATTTTTTCATGTTGAAGGCTCTAGTTGCGAAAAAAATCACATCAAGGCTGGACCTTAATTGAAATATCGAGAGCAAAATCCAAAGTAATACCTATAGAAGAGGGAAAGTAAACCAACATTGCGGAGTAGGGCAAGGATGTCAAGTTTAGAAGTTAGCCTGGGACAGTTTATAAGTCGGACCGCTTTCAACTCAACTATGTCAAGTAAGGATGCAGAGCTAGAACCATCCCATATGTAAGAATAATACTTCATACAAGGATGAATCAGTCCCTTATATAAATGGAGCAACTGTTCAGAAGAGAAGTTTCTCCATCTAAACAGAAAACCCAGTTTCTTAGAGGCAGATTTAGCTATTCCCATAATGTGGGGTTTTCAAGAAAGAGTGGATGTTACCGTCATACCAACTATGTTCATTAAGTCAATAGGTGGAATTACAGAACCGTCAAAGGAGAGAGGAGTGTTATGAGGAGCTTTCGAGAGAGATATAGGTAGAAATTGGGTCTTGGAGACATTAAACTTAACAAGATTTTGTTTACCCCACTGAGATATCCTGTCCAAGTCTGAGTTTAGCGAGGAAGCTGAGTCAAGACAAGATGCTGATCGAGTGAGAAAAGAGGGAGCAGAATTGAAGGATGTGGATGAATGCAGTGTTGAGTCGTCAGCGAATGAGTGGATTGGATTGTTTGTGGAGGAGAGGAAATTGCTGAAAAAGGAGAAAAATTGTGGGAGACAGAACAGAACCTTGAGCAACACCGCTGTTGATGGAAAAAAAGGGGTAAGGTTGATCCATCAACAACAACAGAGATAGATCGGTCGGAGAGGAAGCTAGATATAAAGGAACAAAGTGAGAGAGGGAAGCCAAAAGAGGAGAGCTTAGAGATGAGATCCCAATGCCACGCCAAGTCAAAAGCCTTAGATATGTTAAGGGCAACTACATGAGACTTGCCAAAATCTTTCAGGGATGATGACCAGACATTAGTAAGACAAGAAAGAATATCACTAGAGGATCTCGCCTTACCGAGGCCATACTGATGATCAGAGAGAAGAATATGTTATTTGAGGTGTTTAAGGATATGGGAGTTGAGGAGGGATTCAAAGGCTTTGGAAATGGTAGATGTCAAAGCAATAGGACGATAGTTAGAGGAGTCGGAACGATCACCCTTCTTAGGGATGGGACATACCAAAGAGTGTTTCCAATGAGAAGGAAAAGTTTTGGTTTATAAACAAAAACTGAACAGACGGGCAAGCACAGGTGCAAGTTCAGAGACACTTTCTTTCAGCACACGGGATGGGTGCCATCATGAACATAAGTCTTGCTTGTGGCCAGAGAAAGAAGCGCTTTTCGGACAGTCCGAAAAGAGATCAGGGAAGAGTCATGAGATTAGTGAGAGGAGCATCAGGAGGTGAAGGAATGTTAGAGTCATCCAAGGTGGAATTAGAGGAGAAACGAAAAGCAGAGAGTTCCTTTGTCAACAGGAGAGACAGCAATAGTACCGTTAGAACGGAAAAGTGAGTGAAACGTAGATCGACAGAAGTTGTTAGAGATGCCCTTAGCTAAAGACCAGAAAGACCTATCCGTGGATTACGAGGAGAGTTTATCGCACTTCCTTTGAATAAAGGAACGCTTCGCCTTACGGATAAAGTGGTTGCAGCGATTACGGGTAGTGATTAAAGCTGAATGGGAGCCAGAGGAAGGAGAGTTGTTCCAAGCTCGATATGCCTGATTCCTTGTCTGAGTGGCCTCAGAACAGGAACAGTTGAACCAAGGATTGGATGAAGTACTCTTGGAGGCAAAGGGGGATAAATGCTTCCATTCCCGCAAGGATAACCTCTGCTATGCGTCTGCCAGAGACAGAAGCATCAGCACATAAGAGAGTAATTCACCCAAGGAAAAATCAGAAAAGTTATGTAAGTTATTCCAGTCAGCTTTTTCAGTTGCTAGTATTTGCACCTAGAAGGGGCTGCTGGAGGGGAAGGTACCGTTAGAATAGATACATTTATGAGTGTGATCAGATGAAACAATTGTATATTTACAGTGCGTTGGACTAGAGGTGAAAAACAATTCCAAAATATTAGGAGAGTGGTCACAGCGGTCAGGTATATGGGTAGTGTGGGAGACAGTAATTTGCTCTAAATCACTGAGAATGGAGAACGTGAGGGTTTCGATCTCTCCACCATCGATATGGGAGGAATTTAACAACTCCATTTTCAACCACTGCCTTTTCAACGGGTTTCTTCGTTTCTATGTTTGCCACTTTATTAAGTGTAATACTTACATCTGAAGGAACTCATGCATATTGACATCATTGCCTTGTTTTCTATTTCGTGTACTAATTTTCTACATACGCCAGTGATGTCTTCAAAAACTGGACTCCGACTGTTCAAAGATTCTAAAGATGCCCTGCTATATACCAAAAACTAAGTATCAATGAACATCACAACCTTTTCCAAATCTGTTGATATTTCATACAATTCAGCTTGAGCTGATAATATATAGTTGCTCAGCTGACTTCCAATTTTGGTGTCCTTAACCTTATAAAAACCCCACATCCTGCCCTACCTTCGCAGAATATATGCAAGGTGTACTTTTCTGATAAGCTACCAATCCTCTTCCCATACAACGGCCTCACTTCTTATGGTTCATACAGTGATCTGGTCAAAGTGAAGGGCACTATGACTGTATCATGTTCTTCACGGCGGGACCTTATAACTTTTCTAGAAAGATGTACACCAATCTACCAAATGGCATCTTTCAAGTCCATTTATACACTGGTTCATATATCCTGTCTTGCCTTGTCTCCAGAAGGTCCTTTTGGCGTTATCATGTGTTTCTTGCACAAGTTTCTTCCCGAAAGTCCCCCTAAGTAATCGAAGAGCAGCAACTGTGTTAATTTCGTTAGCCTTGTTTGAAATGCTTTGTAAACCTAGTTCTGTTCTCGTTTCATAGGTCACTGAATTCTTCTGACATCCTAAAATTATTTTGAAAAATATGCGGTTTCCGTGGTCTTCCTTTGCCAAGATAAGAGAGGACAGAAACTGCATAGTTTATAGTTGATCTTACAGTTTACACTCAAAGGTGAACTCAACCTATATGCCTAAGAATTTGTATTTCTACGCTTTCTCGTTAAGAAAGGATGTTCAGGTCCCCTTCCCCTACATATATTCTTTTTCTTTCTTCATTAATAACTAACCCCATTATTTGAGAAAGAACACTAAAGTCATCTAAAAACACCCTGGGTAGTTTTTACACAGTTTCCTTGAATCAGGAGGTCCTCTTTATATATAGTGGTTACCATTCCTTTAGGATATCTGTATAAGGCTACTTTATTCATTAATATGTAATATAACATTGGACTCAATTCAAGCCCCTTCTAGGTTAACTACTTCAAGAGATCTTTCTTCAGATGAACATCATTGATACCGTACACAAGCTCTCTTGCCATGCATATGGTCACCTATCTGGTGTAACAATATACCTGATGCCCTAGTGAAGCCAGTTATTCATAATTACTTCACTCTGAGATTTATCAAATGCTCCTTGTAAATCCACAAAGACTCTACATCTTTCTACATCATTTGACAAACATTTTATAGCACAATCTATGGTATCTTTTGCTTTCAAGAAACCAAATAAATTGTTTGGAAGCCTGTTTAACAATATTCTCTCCATTACGCTAGAGAAACAGAATGTTAAAAACCCTGCTTTGTATCCTCCAGATGTCTTTGGGACAGTAATGACCATAGTCTTTTCCTTGTTACTGGCAATTTGCCTTCTTTATAATTAATGTTAGATAAATTTAGTGGCAGACTGTTTTTCATTCCACTCAAGAAGTGAAGATATTTTAAATTAAACCATTTTCAACTGGTGCTGTAGATTTTTTTTTTTTTACAGCCCTTAGCAACTAAGCTTGAGTCGTATCTACACGCCTTACTGCACCAGTGCTTAACGATTATACCATTAAACTTCTTTCATTTACTAGTCATTTACATTGTTTCTTGTGTTAGGCAAGGAGGCCATACTAGCGAGCTGTAGCGCATTTGTCTATTAGTTTAATAGGATCCTCTTCTACGTGATTATAACTAATAAAACTACTCTTTCTTCCACTGTTTGTTAATGTCCTGCCATATATCTTTAAGGCTTTTACTATTCGGAGTGCGTCGTGTTAAGTCTTGCCAGTATTTCTTCCTTGCTCCCTTCTTTGCCTAACCATATATTTTTGTTGCATCTAATGGATTTCCCGATCTTTTCTTTTGCCATTTGTAATCCACTCTTTCATGATCATAACAGGCTTTCCCTTATCATTTTTCTCTGTCTATGATGCTCAACAAATTTCTTTCTGTCTCCCCATGTGCATCTCCATAAAAGCTATCCATGTAGACTAGTTTGTACCAATTCCCTATGCTTTGGATAAACACTTCTAGGCCATCCTTATTTATTTTCAACCTCTTCGTTTTGTATATAAACTTTCTTTATCCTAATGGTAGTTGAAAATATAGAGCAAAATGATCACTGACCAACTCACTTACTATCTCATATTCTCCCTGGGCTCCTTGACTGCTTATCATGCAGGCATATTCCAGCCTTCTTCCTTTGATATGAGTAACATCCTTATTTCATAACAACTATACATCTGGGTTATTTTCTTAGAGATTGTATGAGTTTTATACCGTTACTGTTAACTCGAACCATTTTGTCCAATCTCGGTTGCTGAACATTAAAATTTCCTATAACCAGAGTAGAGTTCAGAACATGCAATCTGGTAATAAAGTGCGATCAAAACATCCCCCAGATGTATTGAAATTTGCTGTGTTCAACTCTCCTTCTGTCAAATATATTTCTATACAAACACTTTCTGTTCCTTATTTTCGGGTTTTCAATTAGTTCCACTATTATTGAATTCTTTATATATGTGGAAACTCCTCTCATACATTCTCCCGAATATAAAATGAAAATATCTTATCCTGTCAGTTTAAGCAGATCACCTTTCCTGCCCCTAGTTTCCTGAAGGTAAATTATATCAATATTACTTAAGTTTTGAAAATGAAATAATAAACATCTGTAACTCTTTCTTAGAACGTTAACATTCCAGGACAGTATCTTAAGCCACGCTTAATCCATTATCAATGTTTACATCCTCTTTTAACTTTTCAATTTTTCAGTTAAGCCCATTCTTCCAGTACAGTTTCCTATTTCCTGAAAAGCTTTTCTTTATCAGTCTTTACACTTTACCAATACCTATTCAAAACTCTGAGTTATTATTTCCTGCACTACACAATCCCTTATTTTCCTCTCCTTCCCTTTAATGATTATTTTGTTAACTGTACGTTTCACAGTATTTAGCTGTTCATTGTCCACTTTCCTTTCTGTCTCAATTTCATTCACAGCTTTGTTTTTCTTTTCTTTGTCTATTTCTGTATCAAAGGTTTTACTTATCACTGTAACACCTTAAGCATCTCTGCTCCCAGAGCTTCTTTATCACTAACTTGATTGACTGTATCGTTATACTCATCTGCCACATGTTTATCAGCATGTTGGTTCCTGATACCAACAACCGTTCCAGCCGCAAGCACTCTCTTATTCCTCTTGAATCTTCGAACTAGGTGTTCCTAGGAATCAATGTCTCCATTACCTCCGTGTTCCCCTGCTGTCTTGTTACTGGTAAACCTGAGTGTGCTTCTGTGTTAGCGGAATCATTACCTTGTTGATCAATCTTAATTCATGGCCTCATCCTACATACAGATTCTGGATTCATACTTCTTCCCACGCCTTGTGTCCCCATCTACAACACTTCGAGAGACATTATTGGTTCTTCCAAATAGGGTGTCACCCTCCTATGCCCTGGTACCATATGAGCACTTTGTCTTGAACCTCTCCTCTTATTAGGGTAACAACCTAGCTTCTTTCTTCGCCCCTCAGTAAGTGCCTCTTGTCCCAAACAAACCTCTCGTTGGGCAATGAGAATGCTGGATCCAGTATTATAGGGTACCTGAAGACTATAACGTTCGTAAGATTCTCTCTTTTGTCTGGTACAGTCATTCCTAACCCCTTGCACCCAACAGTCGTCAAAATTTCCACAGATGCTTTCGTCCTAATTGTGTTAATCATCTGATTTTAAGAAAGGTCATCATGCATGCTGTTGGGAAATCAGTCTCCTCCTAACACCACTATTTTCTCCGTGTTTGTGTTCTTGTTTACGCGAATCACATACGTTATTTACCTATGATCTTGTTCCATTCTCATGTGTTTGATTTCTCGTTAATTTCTTTATGTATTCGCCTCGATTTAGCATTCATTTTCCTTTTTTCACCATTACTTCCCTCAAGATGTTTCGCTGCCTCTAGATTCCTTTTCATTTCATTCTTGCTGTTGGCCTCTTGAACACTAATCGTCTTTTCCATAATTGTTATTGTTTGCATCGAATCATACGCTTCCTCTTTGCTACTTGATATATGTAGGTCATTTTCCAGCAGTTCATTGGTTCAATCTCTCCGTCAGCCAAAGGCTTCGCAGATTCCTGCCAAGTGCTTGTCTCATACACATTGCAAAGCAAAGGCAGCTTCAGAGCTGAGAGAGGTCGGCAAACCTCTGTCGACACGTCCAACACACAGGAGCTCGGACGTGAGGGTGGCGGGGAGATGGATTTGGGAAGGTAGAAGGTATTGATAACGTCAGGAATATGGTAGCAATAATTCGCAGTATTAAGGATATTGAGAGTTCAAGAACGATAATCGTAGATGCACAACAAAAGACGTATACCGCCGTTAATGGCTGGAAGGGTATAACTGAAGATGAACCGGCTGGGTAGTTACGTAATGTTGTTGCATTATTTGCTTGATAGTGTTTCGTGAAAGTATTTTGCCTTAACATATATTGCGTTTCATTTAGTGTACGGTACCTCACACACAATTTTTAAGAATACAGCAAGATATGGGTCGGTATTACACAATAACAGTTATTCCCTTTGAGGCTGTTACCAGAGTGATTGTGGTATTGCAAGGATTTTCTGCTTATTGGAATTATTGATTAACAGGCTCCTGCATCCCTCCTTCCCCCTTCACCACGTAGGTTACTACCTGACATGTTTGAGTCTCATCCGCACTTCTCCAGCCTTCATAGGGGTGTTCCATTGTTGTATGCTATTGTAACTATCACTCATTATCCACGTGGTTGAATCTGGTAGTAGGATAAGAGATTATAGCGTGACAAATCAGACAAATGGTCAGGCGGCGATGTCTTAATCTGGGGAACTCCTCTTCTACTGCAGATCACACACTGAAAGATAGTGCGAATAAATGGTATTATGTTTATTATTCTCTTCTAATAGATATAGTCTTCCTTCGTTCAGCACTAACCTCCGATGCATGGGCCCGCCAATGTAATAACTGGTATAAGATGAAGGTCTGTTTATAGCAACAAATGTAGGTTATCAATGACAAAGTTGTAGTTCAGATAACTTTATATAGCAAAAATTTCCCATTGCTGAGCAGACTATAGTTATATCGTTTCAATACTTCACACCTTCCACTGAGATAGACGACCACCTGGGAAAAAGTTGATTTTGGGTTGTCAGATGCTGATGTCTTGTTTTATTTTTTTATGTTGAACGCTCCAGTCACGGAGAAAAGTCCAAATCAATGCCGAACCCTAACTGAAATATAGGGAGAAAAAAGAAAGTAGAAAGAAAAGACAAGGGAAGTATTTACGAATTTTTGAGAAAGTGAAAATACCTGTCTTTTGAAATGAGCCAGGTCATGATTATTGAGAAAGACATGAGAAAGTAGAGAGTTCCAAAGCTTCGACGTGTAAAGAAAGAAGCAGTTATCAAAACGGCACACCCTTGAGTTGCCGATGGCCACACAATAATCAAGTGACGCAGCAGCTTGCCGAGTATTGTGGTCTAGCTAATTGGTGGGGGCACACAAGCAGCCAGCTCCCGACAGCAAAAACCAAAGTAATACTTATAGAAGATGGAAAAGGAACCAACATTGCGGCGCACAGCAAGGGGATCTGGTCTGGAAGTTAGCCTGGAACAGTTTATAAATCGGACTGCTTTCGACTCAACTCTGTCAAGTAAGGAAACATAGCTAGAACCAACCCAAATGTGAGTGCAGTATTCCATACAAGAACGAATCAATCCCTTGCATAAACGGAACAGCTGTTCAGAAGAGAAGTTACGACATCTGAACGTGACACTCAGTTTCTTAGAGGCAGACTCAGGTATTCCTATAATGTGGGGTTTCCAAGAAAGAGTGAATGTTACAGTAATACCAGGTATGTTCAGTGAGTCAAGAGGTGGAATTACAGAAACGTCAAAGGAGATACGAGAGTTGTCAGGAGCTTTCGATAGAGAGATGGGTAGAAATTGGGTCTTGGAGGCATTAAACATGACTAGATTTTGTGTACCCCACTGAGATATCCTGTCCAAGACTGAATTTATTGAGGAGGCTGTGCCATGAAGAGATGCAGATCGAGTGAAAGAAGAGGGAAGAGAACTGAAGGATGTGGATGAATGCAGTGTTGAGTCGTCAGCGTATGAGTGCATTGGATTGTTTGTGGAAGAAAGGAAATCGTTGAAAAAAGGGAGAAAATTGTGTAGGAGATAGAACAGAACCTTGAGGGACACTGCTGTTGATGGGGAAAAAGGAGGAGGTTAATCCATCAACAACCACAGAGATTGATTGGCCGGAGAGGAAGCTAGGTATGAATGAGCAAAGTGAGGGAGGGAAGCCAAAAGAGAGGAGTTTTGAGATGAGACACCGATGCCACGCCATGTCAGAAGCCTTAGATATGTCAAGGGCAACTATACTTGATTCCCCAAAATCTTTCAAGGATGATGACCAGACATTAGTAAGATAGGTGATGATATCACCCGTGGATCTCGCCTTAAGGAAGCCATACTGGTGATCAAAGAGAAGACTGTGATTTTTGAGGTGTTCAGGGCTGTTAAAGTTTGTCCTTATCTGGGTCTCTACGTCGATGCAGATGTATTAGTTGTTAAATAATGTCTGTCGTTGTAGCTGACGATCCTTACAGGATTTTCAGCTGGAGCGATTCTTAAAGTCTTCTTTAATGAAGTACTTTATAAAATTCACTTTGTAGCGGTCATGGTATTTACTGGCCGCATCTAAGCACCGAACAATATCGTTAGGGTTTTTGTACACTGAAGTTGAAGAGATACGGGCTTGATCATTGATATGAACATCAAGGGAGAGAATTCTGTTCTCAGCACCAAGTTCATATGTCAGTTTAAGCACAGAGTCTTCCTTCTTTAGGTGTTCCAGCTTCCTTATCGTCAGGATAGCAAAGAAAACCCCTGAGGGAGATCCCACTGCCATTCCCTCAGTTTGGCAATACAGGAGGCCGTCTGGGCCTCGGAAAGTTGCTTCATTGGTATAGCTCTGTCTTCTCCTCGAGATGAATGTGGGGAGTTAGGGGATGGAAGTTCAGACTGACTGCATGTACCGTCGAGATGGGTGTTGAGTAGAGTTTCCAAGTAAACATTGGCTGTTTAGTCTTAAAATTTCTCTTTAAATTCCTCTGTGGATTTCAGGTAAAACTTGGAGGGTGTACATGGACTCAACAATCCAACTGAATCTCTTCTTTATGTGGTACGTTGGCGCAGGAATCTGCAATATAATTGGTTGGAATGGATCGTTACGTTTTTGAGTTTTGTCTTTGCCATATGCTTAACTTGGAAAATACTCACAAATGATCTTGTAGAGATGGAATCCATTTACTAACCTTTCTCCTGAGGGCTTCTGTATGGCCTCTCGTGGCGTGCTTAAACTAGTGGGGTCACCTAAGATTTCACGGATCTCCACGTTGTTTTTTTGTTTTTTTTTGAAAATGACGAAAACAAAAGACTTACCCGCAAGTCTCATTACGATACCTTGGTTACTTCGACGTTCCTTGGTCGCATCATGAAGGTCCTTGGTTAGGATGGTGCTATTCTGATCACCTTTTTCTTGTACTATATCCAAGAAGTCTGCCGTTGAAGCTGGGATCGATGTGCACTTTGTTTTCGTGCTGGAGTATCAGGAGATCTTTGTAAAGAAGGTCACGTTCCTTTTTAAATAATAGAGTTACACTTTGGTCGTAAGTGGCTGCTGAGTCCCAGATGGAGAAAGTCCTTCTAGTCTCTTGTAAGATGTACAAATGGCGTGTTGATTCAACCGTCCTGGGCCACAAGGATCAGGACTTATCACAGATAGGACATGGTGAGTTAACTGATGATCACTTTATTAGTAGCATATTCAGAGTTTTCAGTTAGGGGCTTGAGTCGTTAATCGATTTCGTGCCTCTTTTGTGTGCTGATGTCAAATTTGGTGCATTCTTGCTTTTAGACCGGTGATCTTTACTTAAAGTTCGTCCAAGCCAAATTCTCGGTGATGTGGCCAGGGATATTTGGCAGCGAGAAGTGAAGGAGGCGAGGCTGGTGCAGTTGATTCTTTCTCTACATTCGGGTTTGAGGTGTGGATGATGGTTACTGAGAAGTCAAAGAACCAGTGTGCTGGTCGCCTGTTAGTAGGTGGTGTAAGAGGGGATGATGACGATGATCCTGGATTTCATTTTCCGCACTTTTTTTAGTAGCTCCTATTCTTTGGTGGAGAGATAGAGGAAGACCAGATGGGGAAGGCATAGGTGAGTTTCAGAAAAAATGAAAGTTATGGAAATGTTCTTGAGTCTAGGTGCAGGGAGTCCAGGTGGCTTTAGTCAAGGAAGAATACAGAGATGATAACTGGATGATTGATGATGGTGCTGATGTATTTCTTCCAGCTTCGTTTATCGTCCACAGTGAGACGGTGAAACTTGGTGGACTCAACTGCTCAGAGGAGACAGGTCTAGTCGGAGGTAGGACAGTAGTGAGCGCGAGGACGTTATGCATAACTAAGGCAATTTGGCTAGTGGTTACGTTATTGGTGATGGTCCGCCCCTAGAGGATATCAAGCATGATTTAGCGATGTAGTCTGAAAAGCTTTTGTTAATGCTGGAACTAATAGCAAAGTCGTCGACACGTGCATTCGACAGGGTCATAATTCGTAAGAATGGGGAGTCACTTGGGGACCATTTTTATGTTCTGTGGGACGCCACAGTTTCAGGGTCTGGAAGTTGGACACACACACACACACACACACACACACACACACACGGGAGCGTATGATTGTTAGCGGCAAACACTGAAACTGACAACGCTCACTAAGCAAATCTACAGACCATAGCCTAAGACTTCTCCTTAGTCTTATGTTGATGGCTTAGCTGATGATGATGTTATAGCTGACTTGGTCAAAAGCTTTCATGGTAGACGAAGGTGAGAACCACCAAGTTCTTTCATTTCTTAATTTTTTTAGAATGCGTCAGTTACACCCAGGAAGCTGGAGAGGCAGTGAGCGGCAGAGAAGGTCATAGTATTACCAAATGGCTGAGAGTCTATGGAACTTACAGTGTCTATGGAAACCTTGTTTAACACAAAGGAGAAAAACTGTTGGGGATCGGTATAGCGTCAGGAAAATGTCACCGAGACGCATTATATTGAGAGATTGTGTGCTTCTTGATTTCAGCACTGGGTAGAAGACAAGTGAAGCGTTCCATTGTAAGTACTGGAGGTAAGTATTGAGGGCGTTGTTGGTTAGCTCAGGGAAGATATGTAGAGCTTCATAGGTAAGTCAGTGGCCACAGTGGAGCACTATACTTTTGAGGCTATGAGACTTGCTGGAGACTTCAAATTCTTCCGCTGCCTCGGGAAGTGTTGGGGCTGGATGGTACTGTTAGGGTAGTGTAGTTTCCGGCAGATTGTGGCGAACTGTTCGTTATGAAACTGAGTTATTTCTTTATTGGAGAAGTGACTAACCCAGGGAGAGAGGGGGAAGTCTGCTGGATCAGACAGCTCTCTCTCTCTCTCTCTCTCTCTCTCTCTCTCTCTCTCTCTCTCTCTCTC
>JAYMFT010134644.1:0-12960 GCA_038088735.1 Panulirus argus
AGAAAACAAATATAATAAAAATATATATATATATATATATATATATATATATATATATATATATGAGAAAGAGAATCAGTCCTGTGGTACACCACTTATGCCTAACTATTCTGAGGCTTGACCACAAATTACTACTGTTTATGGCCAGCCAACCAATTCTTCAACCACTACAGTACAGTGCTACGCTACCTATACATTGTTAAGGAATAATGAGTGGAAATCTTTTCTTTTTCTTCCATACTTGTTCACTGTTTCTTGCATTGGCGAGTTAGTACCAGGAACACGAAGGAAAGGTCTCATTCGCTCACATCCATTCTCCAATTGTCCTGTGTGATGCTCCAAAAACACAACCCAGTCCACAACCACAGACCTGTCTGTGGTTTTCCCCAGATGCTTCATATCCCATGGTTAAGTCCATTAACAGCATGTTGCCTCATGTATACAACATAACTCCATTTCACTCTTTCCCATGCATGTTTTTCACCCTCATGCAGTCATTCAGTGGAAATATGGTTTGGAAAAAACAATGTAGGTCTGCATACTATGGCCAAAGGTAGAATTTTCAAGTTATGAGCCAGGTCAAGCTCGGGCTTAAATAATTTCACGAGGGACTTCATTCATGGAAAATCAAAACTAAAGTTATGGGTTTTTCATCATTCAGTTTTATAGGTCATGGGTAACAGCTGCGTGAAGAAAAGTTTGATCTGACCCATATGGGTCAGGCTAAATGCATCTTTATTGAACCAGGATGCAACTTCCAGTCACAGACTGAAGAACACCAATAACTGGTGCCATGAAATAGTCCTTAAGTGTCTGCCATGCCAGGTGATACAAAATCCAGGCAATGAATAAAAGATAATAACTTGCACACATCTAAATGAAACTTCAATATTGGCAGTATAACCATTTTAATAGTTTGTGAGAAATGGCTGTGGATGGTAGTTTTTTTTTTTTTTTTTTTTTTTTTTTTTTTTTTTTTTTCTACATTTTGCATGACAGCTTGAGAGAGGATGTGTGTAAACAACAAAAGCCAATGTTCATTTGTTCCTGATGCTAACTCACTAAACTCACTAAAGTGAAGTCAGTCAGTATCAAAGAAATTGTAATGAACTTTAGAACATACTTACTTGCCTTCCTAAATTGTCAAAATAACTTCTGTAACACTTCCCATCGACATTTATTATTATTTTATTTAGGTGATGGATCATGTGTTCTGATAAGATCATTAGAACCCTTGGAGGGCTTTCAAAAAATGGAAACTGGTCGGAATCAGAGACGTAAGAGCTCAAGTCCTCTCAAAACTCATGAGCTGTGCAATGGACCATCAAAACTTTGTCAAGCACTATATCTAACCAAGGTATGAAAAACGTTTTGCATTTTAAATGTATTTAATATATCAAAAATTCATTTACAGCTAGAGAGTCCACATATAATCTTTGTTTAATCACTCATGGTGCACCATTCCTCCTCTACATAATGATTAAATAGACCTGTTTACTACATGCACAATAATTGTTTCCACTTCCTTAGTTTACTCACATACTTGATCCCACCAGTCATGAAAACAAATTCAACAACTGTACCATTCATTCTTTCCACTACGAATGATCAGTGATTAATCACCTAAATTTCCTCTTACAAGTTTGTGTTATTCAAACATAATGGATTAAGACTATTTTTTCATTTTTTAATAACAGGACTCCTGCAATAAGTTGGACCTCACAGAATCAGATACCTTCTGGTTAGAACTAGGCAAGTCTGTTCCAGAGAATCTAGTGGTAATCAGTAAGAGGATTGGCATCGAGTCATGTGGTGAAGAATGGGCTAATAAGCCACTTCGATTTTACATGTTTAACAACAAGTATGTAAGTGTCCGAGATAAAATAGCAGAGAAAAATTACTAACATTAATCCGTTTTGCACACTTTGGAGGGTGCCATCCACATAAATGAGAAGGGTCAAATTAGTTCTAGGTGTTGGACATGACATTAACTGGACTTTTGTGCACACACAGATAACAAGCAATGATTCCTACTTGGCACAAAATTGAACCTGCGTTTCATGGATTTAGTGCCGATTTCTACCATTGCGCTATGATGCTCCAGAATAATTTACAGTATTACTAACTTAATGGTTTCTGGCATGAATTCTTCTCAAATAAGAATACACTTATGAGAATCCAGTGACAGTAAAGTTATATTTAATGAAAATGTACTTTTAAGTAATATTAAGATTTTTACATTTTCTTTTTCTGTAAATAATTTGGGTACATAAATTTTATGTCTTTTTAGCAAATAAAAGTTTTGTTTTATTTTAATGTTGTTCATTTAAGTATGTATTTTCCCTATACTGTTAAGTTTTTTACCCAGAGGGAGCATGTTCCCTCTTTTCCCTTAACAAGGAAACAGAAGATATGATCGAAAACATCTATTTCAGGAGTCTCATCTATCCTTATATGGCTCCTGAAGCACTCAGGAAGCTGGCTGGGATTAGAGGTCTATATAAAGTGCTGTGATGTTGTGTGTGCATCTATGAGTAGAGAGTGCAGTAGTAAGTGCTTGGAGTCTTGTTTATGGTAGTTGTACTGTTGATATGAAAGGCCTTAGGATATGCTGAAATAGTATTTGTAATGTTTTACTGTTGGGTGATTTCCACAGCATAAGCAACAATGTGAGACTTGTGTCTGTCAAAGAAATATGATTTATAATGGATGTATGTCTGGTGGGTTGTAGTTTGAGACTGAGTTAGGAGGTCAGATGTTTAGTGCTTGTTTGGTTATTTCAGTATGTTTTATCTGTAATATATTTGTTATGGGTGGGGGATCTTCAAGTGGATTTTAATGAAAAGTGCGGCAGGGGTATGCTTTTCATTTCTACTTAGGGGGTTAGTGGTTAATTGTAGAGGGGTTTGGGTCAGAGGGGTCTAGTGCTGTTACACAGAATAGTGTTTTGAGCATGTTGATATGGCACAGTGCTGGGAGGGTCTCTGTTGCACTGTGGTGTTGAATGTTTATGGTTGTTAGTAAGCCAGTGATGTCCTCAGTGCACTTTATTATGAGGTTTGCAGCTTTCTTATTTGCTTTTGTGTTAATGTTATTGGTACGGTGAGTGAATGTTGTGAGTGTTATCTGTGATGCCTCTAAGGGTTGGTGTTTTGCTTAGTGAGAGACTTTCCGTTCAGTGTGACTGGAGGGTGTGAGATGAAGACTTCTGTGGAGATGCAGACATTCTGTTCTGGGTGAGCCACTGTTTCAACTGTGTAATGCTGTATTGCAAGTTTGATGTTGCTACACATAAGCACACTTACTACTTACTCCCTGCCCCAGGGAGACTCTTTTGTCTTTATGAAAAAGGAAGGTTCAGCAAATCAGTGACATCTACCAGATGTGAATGTAGTTCTTAAATTTTACTGGTGTTGTGTGTGTTTTTATGTGAGGATAGTGCAGAACAATTGAGCAATGTGTTCAGTGTCCTCCTGGGGGAGTGGGGAAAATAAATACTACCCACTTATTCCCAGGGTGTTGTAGAGGTAACTAAAAGGGACAGGAATTGGGAGCTGGAAACCTTACCCCTTTTGTATTCCAATTTTTGAATGTTGGAACAGAAGAATGAGCCAAGACAGGAGTGCTCATCCTTTTCGTAAGCTCAGGCTGGGATGTCTGAATGTGTGTGGATTTAACCCGGATGAGAAGGGAGATAGTAAGTATGCTTGAGGAGAGGGACCTGGATATTCTAGATCATGGTAAAACAAACCTCAAGAGGAAGTGGAATAGCTTGGGCATGTCTCTGGGGAAAATTCAGAGGTTAGTCCTTTCCTTGTACTATCAGTTCATATGCATCTACACTGATATTCTTCAATCTGAGCCTTGAACCATTTATTTTTTTTTTCCCAGTGTTGTCTTTTGACTTATAACTGTATTCTTTTTATCATTCCTGCCCTTACTTTAGTCCATAACACTGATGTACAACCCCTGTCTGAAGATTCATTGAGTCATTCACTCAGTCCTGATTCATAATCCTTGTTCTAATGCTTCAAATTCTGCTCTAGGTCTTTCTTCCTCAGCCCCATAAGTATTTCCTAATTTCTGTCTTCTTACTTCCATTCTCTGATCTCTGTAATAGGGACAATTTTCTTCCTCTCTGAGAAACTCCACATTCCTCCACAATTTTGCCCTTACCCTAGGATTGTACAATTTCCTCTAGTTTTTTTTTTCTTTGTCTTTCTTTGCAACTAAATTCTGTGGTTATGTTCCTTTATAATATTCTTCAGTTACCTGATTTCTAGATATATCTGTTGGCATATTTCATTTTCTCTGGATATACTTCCCAGTTCCCAACTTCTTTCAATTGTTTTATCTTTCCAACTTGGTGGACAATTATCTCGATGAACTTTTTTATCACAGAACTCATAGATTTCAGCTGTTTTCTCACTTTTTCCTGCTCTAACCATCTCTCTTTCATTAGGAAATCCAACAAAATCAAAATCTACATTTGTCTCACTATGCATCCTTAGAGCAACTTGTTAGAATTTTCTATTCTTTCTCTATGGAGATATTAGGTGTAACACTTTGCCTTAGCCCTTAGTGTATGTCTAATTCTCTCTGCTCTGACTTGTGTCTCATAAATCATGCTGTGATAACACTTTCTAAAAATATTAACTTGAGTTGTACATATCTTTAATGGACAGAGTAAAAGAAAAATAAAGTATGTGAAGTATTCATCAGAAAAGGTGTAAATGATATTTCTTAATAAGTGTAGTAAATACAAAAATAGGTGTATGCAGACTCTGCCTGCCTATGGTTACACTGCAGGTGAAAAGTTGCCTCTCTCTCTCTCTCTCTCTCTCTTTTTTTTTTTTTTTTTTTTTTTTAAGGATGCCATTATTTTGGAAGTAGCTGTTAGAACTCCTAGAAAAGGAATCATGGGGTAACCCATGGACCCCCCTCAAGAAAGAGGTCCTAGGGTAATCATAAATAGATAAATAAACAAAAAATATCTATTTAGAATAACTTCTGAGGAGCCTCAACCCAAGTGGAAACTATCTGATTCTGGAAAACCCAGTCTTTTAATAAACTAATAATATATAATAGAATTACCAAAACAGATAAATACTGGACCCAGGCCCACTTTATGACATGCCAAAAACCTGGAATATATAAAATGCTTTGTTCTGGATAATGCACTTGAAGACTGACAATGAAGGAGTCACTTTCTCCAGCCTGCAGACTTGTATATGTATTGGTGAATCTTGTAGTTACTGAAAAATATGCACAAAATGGAAACATATACCAATGTGCATACATAAGCTTACATCAATGAGTGGGGTTTGGGGTTAACAGGTTTTAGATTATTTGCTACTTGAAAGGCTTGCAAAGGAGAGGTTGTTAGAAATGAACATAATTGCAGGGGTAGCAGAGGGGACGTTTGATATTTCCTAGTTAAGGCAAGTGAGGAAGTCCGTAGAGGTTTTAAGGAAAAGAGGATATAACATGAGTGTGAAAGAAGTGGTAAAAGAGAATCAGCTTGGAAGAGGCCTGTGTGCCAAGATATCAAGTGAGATTAAGAGAAAATTCCTGGTCACAACAGATGGTTCACAGCTTTCCTAGCTGTTCATCCTCCCCTAAGGGCTGGACAATAAAATGAATACCTGGCTTTGGCTGGGGTATATATGTGTATATATATATATCGCTCTTTTAACCCCTGACAGACATGAATCCAGCTCACACACTCCAGTCACCTTGAATGGACAGTGTCTCCCACTGAATAAAACACAAACCATTCTCGGCATCATATATGACACATACATGACATTCACACAAACAAAATGCCCTCAGTCTGCTAACTGGCACCCAATTTACACAAGAAAAAGTATTCCTCAACAACTTAACAAACAATTCATCTGCTCCACTTTAAATTATGCCTCGGTTCCCTATTCTTCCACCCACTCAAGAGAAAATATAACAAAGCTGGAAACCACAAAAAATAATGAACTCAGAACAATCACAACCACAGATCATCCCAATACAGACCCACTTCAACATGCTCAGTACTCAGTTCAGTGCAACAGCACTAGACCTCTCCCATCCAAACCACTCTATAACTAACCACCAACCCCAAATACTTACCCCTGCCTCACACTTCAGTAACTTCTACTCACAGATCCCCCCAACCAAAACAATTATATCAATGAAAAAACACATACATAATAAAATAACCCAACAAGTGCTAACCATTCAACCTCCCAAATCAGTCTAACTCCAACTTACCAGACACACACTCATCATAAACCACACTTCTCACACATAACAAGTCATGCTTTCCCACTCTCACTCTTGACATCATCCATCTCTACAACACTACAAACATTGTTTTAACTCCTCATACTTACAGTTCCTCTTCCAGTAGTTAGAAAGAATATGATGCAGTTTCCAGTCTTTAGCCGAGGAATATACTGAAGGTAAGATAGATGTGTTGTACAATGAATGGATCCCAGAGAAAGGCAAGGGGTGGCGCTGATGAAGTATCAGATCAGCTGAGGTATAGATGGCAGATAATGGAATTCCACTATTTTGCTCTAGAAACCCTAGTCCTTCCAACACAGCTTCACACATGTACTGTTAAATAATGAACATTTTAGACAGATATCACAAATTCTTCTCTTAACTATCTATCAAGGTACTACAGGCAAGAGATCAATTTACCTTACCCATAAAAGTGCTAACAATAAATATAAATAACTATTTACTCTCCTGATAATGGTTCTCTTCTTTGACTACTCAAATTATATCCAAATTAGTGACTTGCTACAAATTCCTGAACACTGTATTATCCATCACAGACTGCCATCTCTTCCTTTACAACCTTTGAACCTGAACAGTTTTTAGACCAAGTTAACCATAAAATACTAATTCATCTTTTCATTTCTAACAACAGCATATGATTTTGGCTAGAGTTCTAAATACTAATGTCTTACATCCTGAATTTCTCCACTCACAACTGAAGTAACTAATTCCTTTTACTCATTAGGTGTATATATTTTTTTCATACCTAATTGCCATTTCCTGCATTAACAAGGTAACGTCAGGAACAGACAAAGAAAGGCCACATCCGTTCACATTTCGTTTATTCTCTAGCTGTCATGTGTAATTCATTGATACCACAGCTTCCTATCCACAACCAGGCCTCATAGACCTTTCCATGGTTTATACCAGACCCTTCACATGCCCTGGTTCAGTCCAATGACAGCACATCAACCCCAGTGTATCATAACATTCTAATTCACTCTATCCCATGCACGCCTTTCACTAGGTAGCAGAAGAGTACATCCACACCAAACTGCTCACAGCAACTACTAAATAAGCTGTTTTTAAGGAGTGAGAGGTTTTTATCTCACCAGAAGGTATGGAGGTTAGATGTTTCTAAGGTCCAAGTATTTAACAAATTCTCTAAAAAAAGTGACCCTACAGAGAAAATACTCTACATATGACCCTACAGAGAAAATACTCTATATAGAGTTAATAAAAAGTGAAACATTTCAGAAATAACTTTCCCCAATAAATGAAACAGTACTTACGTGCAATCTGTAGTCAAACGTAATGAGGAGGGTTGTGCCATACACTAACTCAGTGTTTAACAAAGGCAAAGTTAAAGTCAAGTCAAGTCCCTCCAGTACACCATCATGGTTCTTGTCTATTTCGTGGGACTGAAATAATATATAATGAAATATTAAGTAAATAAAATTACTCTATAAATCCCCAAACCAGCCCTGTATTTGCTTGATTCTTCAGACAAGTACTTTGCTACATCCCGTAAAGTTACTATGTTACAAACTGTATGAACATAAACTATTAATTTTCTACTAAAAATAGAGCAAACAGAATAAACAAGATTTCATACCTTAATCAAGGGAACTCTTAGATAATTCTTCATCAGAGAATTAAAGGTAGGGTTAGTAGACCACACAATAGGCCCTGATGATGTATCAGTAAGCATGAGCACTTGGTGTTTGAAACGAATGTCTGCTTGTTCCCGAAACTCTGCCTCTTTAATCCAAAGTCCTGATGGGAAAAAGAAAAATACAAAAATCTCTGCACAACAATTATCCATACATTTCTGCCTAATGTCATATTACAACTCATACACGGAGTGAAAAAATCTTTACACTTTCAAATCAACTTGGGTAATCCTCATATGCTCTGTAACATAGTGAGAGAGGCATTTATCCTGTACATATTCTGGAAAGTGTCTCCATGACTCTCCTTGAGAGTGAAGGATTTTTATGGTCTATTTCCCTGCGATTGAAATCCCCCTTCATCAGGACTTTACCTTCTCTGTGGAGCGAGTGTCTTGCCACTACCTTCACCATACTGAATGTTCCCTCACTAATATCATGTACACATGCTCTGAATCACTGCAGTTCCTTTGAGGGTTGTAACCTAACAGTATCACTTTCCACTTACTTTGTACAATAATTTTATCCCATGAGAGCGATTAGAATGAGACAACCATCAATGTTATTAGTTGCACGTTTATCTCTATGAGCACTATTAAGAAAAATTATTTTTTTCCATTATGAAATGATAGACTGGCATGCAAAAGTAAAGACAAAATACATGGACAATATCACACATAATTACCTTTTTGTTAGCTAGGTCAACTGCCCAGTAAGGGGCCAAAAGGGGTGAGGTTAGCACATCTGACAGTTTCCGATGGTAGAGAAAAATGTGGAGATGTTTCTTTGTTTCTCCTGAACTTGACTGTATACATCTCTTATTTCATGTTACCGACACCGGTGTTCAATAACGGGTATATTAAGAAGTATAATGCCGCAATCATTAACCTTTTTACTATCACACAGAACATGCATGTTAGGTAAAGTAATGAAACAAAGCAAAACACTAGGAGACATTGAAAACAAAATGTCAAATGTTTTATTCCTTTATTTAATGTCTGTCTTGAAGCCTTAAATACCATGTCGGCATCCAATGGATGATGTAAACAAACAGCAAGGAGGAAGAGGAAATATAAATTATGGCCTCACAGATATAACATACAAAACGATAATGTTTTCTTATGTTGTCTGAATACCTACATGATCCAGTAACTTTTCATTTCTTTAATCCCCCACTCTTCCCTTAAACTGATAGCTCTACCCATTGTTGCATATTTAGTGGTGCAAATCATGCTTCCCATTCTGAATCACTTATGCTAAATAAAAGCAATCCATACATTATCTCATGAGATGTCCCTAAACTGGAAGTTTTCCTTTGGAGTTAAACTATCTGCAGATATCAAGATTCATATAACCATAAAGTCTGATGAGGAAAAAGATCGACTTTCATGCACAAAGTCCAAAGAGGCCACAGAAGAGTTCATATGCAACACCATCTTAAAGACTAGACTAAGTATTGGGTTAAACATCAAAACTAACAATAATTTGATTTCCACATTATACAAGGGTTTCCATATCCCTTACGTCTTCACCATTAACGAAACAATAATGAAAGATAGTTTTAAAGGGTGGAAAAGCAAAATCCCACTTTATATCATTCCATCACTTCTCCCAGTAACACAAAATATTCTTTATAGGGAAAACTATCAAACTCAATAAAGAGGCATCCCTATTCTAGGCTTTTACGCTTTAATCATTATTTGAGAAACTACCAACTACTAACGTCTTTTATACAAATACCACTGTCCTGCATGTCTCTAATGTTTCTGAAGATGTGTTTGAAGTTTTATGATGATATTACCATTCCGGACATTTCGATCGATTCGATGCGGTGCACAACTAATACATACCCTATTACCATAGTCTCCAAACACTACACTAGTAATGAAGAACACAGTAAGTCAATATTCCAAACTAACAGCGATGCGAACTATTCGAGACTAATTACTGTACCTTCACCATCCTCCTGACCCTTACCATGGCTTCTGTAGACTATGAGCAGTGGAGTTACAATCGTTAACACAAATGTAACAACGGAAAACACAGTGGCCTTGGAGCAGATGCTTGTTTTATAGAGGATAATCTGTGGCCTCTGGTACACAACATACAAACCCATCTTGAAAAATCTCAGCACAACAATAACAAAGGAATTGTAGTGAAGACTAGAAGCACCTGATGGAAATCACTGTATTCTGTGATGTCGGAAGATTTGCCAGTTGTTTAACTTTTACTCAATAGATGTCACGCTATCAGACGAAATCCTTCGACGTCTGTATACATGGTTGATTACCAGGCTACGAGATTTACGTTTAAGTCATTGTTTTTAAAGTTTACTGGCTACTTAAAAATTTAACAGGAAAGTGAAATCTCGTACCTCTACACAAAACGCTTTCAGAAACGACATAGTCTTTGGCTTCATACATCGGACGATTTTAACTCATTTACCACACTTGATACGTCCCATACCTGTGGCAAAAGATTGTGAGTTCACAGTTTTAGGAACACAGTTTCCTCTACGGCTACGTACCTTTTGCTTATCTGAAGTACAATTCTTCGCTAGCAACATTTCTATATAATGCCACCTCATACACTCATCGGCAACATCTCTAGTACGAAAAATGTAAATATTTTTTTGTACTTACTATTGTTTGTCGTAAGTGAAATTATGAAACTATGTTTATGTGTGTCTGAAAAACGTATATTTAAATTCTTATTTTTCATTACTACTATTTACAAAAAAAAAAAAAAATCCGCTCATCTCGTATAACATGGTGGTACACGTGATAAGGTGCTTTGTGTTACTAAAATTCAGTACTTATACTTTTCCAAGAAGACATCCCTTCTGTTACTTGGGGTTATATGTATTTAGGATAATTTGCTCTGATAACTCGTGGGAAAATTACACATAATACCTCCAGAAGTAAATAACATTAGTAATTAACAGAAATTCATCAATTAGACGCGAAATTTGTATTCATATTTATGAGTATAGATTTTGAATGAAAAACAAAGGCCTTTGTCTTTTGGCCAGTTGATCTGATACAAGATTTTGTGTCAATTCTTATCGAAGGTGCTACTCATAATGCCGTTTAAGGGGTTTCAAAATTACATATTAGCTAATTTCTTACCGTTCATCCTTGGAATAATAAATTCGAATTTTGATTGAGGCTTTCTAGCTTTTGTTTAATTAACCCTTAGTAGGTGATTGATTGACCTCATATGATGATAAGAAGGAACGTTTGACCTATGAGGTTCAAATCTTGGAATGGCCACCTCTGCTTTTCTTTCAAAATATGCCGCCATTAATACTTATAATGGCATCCCACATATTGTTTCCAGACACTACAGCGTGAATGTTTTCCATATATATGTAAGAATATGTGATGACACCTGTACCAGATCTGGGCCCTCTGTTACATATCTTTTGTAACTGTCATTTTAACAATTAGACATTTCTGATGAAAAATCATTTGTGTTTATCTTAAACTGTTTATGACAAATAAAAAGACAACACCCACTTTGTATTACTGAAACAAAAATAGAGTACTTCAAATATGTCTGGCAACGGTACAGTATAGGTTCAGTAACATTTAATCAGAAGACTATGTTCTAGTTAATCATAAGAACAGACTTAATATTTTGAGCTTTCAGCTCCATTGATTATGAGAAATTATTGCACATGCCCAAAAGAAGTTTAAATCTCACCATTGGTGCTCTTTATCATGCTGAATAGGGTGGACTACTTACATCATACCTAGGCTCAGTAAAGAGCATATCGAATATATAGTTTATATTATTTTTCTTATGAATCAAATGTTAGAAATTTTAGGATAAAATATTTACTAAATTGGCCAAGTCTAGATACTGGCAGCATGGGTGCAGTGTTGGTTGGTATGGGTAGCACTGGGCACCACAGATATGAGAAGTCCCAAGAATAAGGTACAATACTAACCACCGTGGTCTCGGGCAAGTAACTGAGACAGGCAGCTCGTGACTCATTTATTGCTTGCGTTGCTATCCATGGCTAACTAGCAGAGCTTATAATGCATCAGGAATTCCATCTGTGGCAGAATATTACATTTATAGATTGATGCCATAAGGACACTGCTACACAAGCACAGATTGAGACCAGTATCACCGAATAGGTTAAATTTGTTTGAGTACTGACCAAGGTCTCTATTTTTATATTAAGGCTGAAACAATAACTTAAATTCTTTCTATCTTTCATACAACTTGTATTTACATTTTGATTGAGAACACACATGGTTTCTGTGTTTACATTAAGGATAAGACATATTCAGGACTGGAAAGAGATCAGTGTAATTTGAGGGATGCTACCTTTCCAGTCATTTGATTCACTATTTTAAATGATAATCATAATGCAACTGTTGTGGTATATTTTATTATAAAACATTTCCGGATGAATCTTGCTATATTTACACCTTCATCAATATAGGACAAAGCCACTTTCAGCAAAGTTAATATCATAACACTTCTTTTTAAGTAATTGCCTAACTCCTCAGAATATTTTCAATGAACTCTCAACCTATACACTGCAAATTAAACACTGAGCATATATGCTCCTGATTAGTCCTCCTCCTATTGGAAACATGGAAAAGCTGAATGCATCACTTTAACGGCACCATTTTTAAAATTTCACTACCAACTGACAGAGTTCACCATATTACATTTGTGTTTAGTCAGTCTATATTTTCTCTACAACTTAAGGCACTTATAAAAACAATTAGAACTGCAGTGTAAGGAAAGCCATGCTTGAAGGAATGGTGGAATATACACAAAAATAACAAGCTCTTTGTGTGTGTGTGTGTGTGTGTGTGTGTATGTGTGTGTGTGTGTGTGTGTGTGTGTTTGTGTGTGTGCGTTTGTGTGTGTGTGTGTTTGTGTGTGTGTGTGTTTGTGTGTGTGTGTGTGTTTGTGTGTGTGTGTGTTTGTGTGTGTGTGTGTTTGTGTGTGTGTGTGTTTGTGTGTGTGTGTGTTTGTGTGTGTGTGT
>JAYMFT010134655.1:0-12960 GCA_038088735.1 Panulirus argus
CTTGATTGGGGCCTTAGCTGCCTCTCTGTCTCAGCTAACAAAAAAAATCTATCTCTATATTTCTGATGCCCATTCCCTCCAGGAACTCCCATCAAGGAAGCGGCCATGGCAATAGAGTCTTCACTTATTTCTGTCCTTATATGTCTCCCTTGCATGCACCATTCCTTGCATTCTTTCCCTTCAGTACTTTCCATTGCTATTTCCTCATGTCACAGGTAGGTTTCCTCTAGCACCAACTTCACACACAACAATCTTCTCATAAACTCCCTCTCTTGCATCCTTTCCACATGCTCAAACCACCTCAAAGTATTATGATTCACCCATTCTACCACTCCACAACTCATTTCCTTTACATTTCCTGTCAAACCAAGTCTCTCATACGTCTCATTTCATTCTTCATTATATTCATTCATCATCCCTTTATATTTCTTGCCATACCAAATCTCTCATACACCCGCTCATTTCATTCTTCATTCCATTTATTCACACTACATGCTCCTCTCAAATAACTCGTTTCCATAGCCTGGATTCCAGACCTCTGTGACTCATCCCACATCCAAGTTTCTGCTGCATAGGTCAGGGTCGGGAGGACTATGCCATCCCTTAATACCTTCTTCACTTCCACACTTACAACTCTACCCTTGAATATCTTAATTAAAAGACTATTCTACCCTGTACTGCTCTCTCCCTTATCTCTTCTTCCATATCACCAAACATACCCAAGATAGTTCCGAAATGTGTAAATTTTGTCATTTCCTCCAGTCTTTATCCCCCATATTTAAAATACAGTTTAGTGCACTTTCTTCTCTTAATCTATATAGCTATGCAAAATCTATACTTTCACTCTGTTTCCTATGAAACACCATTATTTACTTTTACTAGTATTCATCTTCAATTGCCTATGCTTACACACATCACAAAACACACTTACAACCTTCTGCAACTCCTCTTCACTCTCAGCAGCAAACAACACAGTATTAACCACAAACAGGCTTGTCACTAAACATCATACTTCACTACCACACTCCATCTCTACATCCCCTTTTCCCTAGAATTACTTTCATCTCTCTTATCACTCCATCATATATATCAAAAGGCCACAGTGACATTAAACATCTCTGCCTCACACCCACATGTAAATCGAAACTTTCACTCAACTCTCCATCCATTCTTACACAAGCACTTCCTCCACTTTAAAAGACTTTCACAAAATCCAACAGTTGTACCCCTACCCCATATATCCTTAACTTATCCCATAAAGCACTTGACTTGATTCTGTCAGATGATTTCTCCAGATCCATAAAAGCTTGCCTTTTGCTAGATACCTTTCCACAGCCATACTCACCACAAAAATCTGATCCACACATTCCCTACCTTTCTTAAAACCTCTTGCTCCTCACTTCCATCACTTTATCAATCAACTGTCTTGCATATACTTTTCCTGGTACACTTAACAGACATATTTCCCTATAATTGCTTCTTACATCCTTAGCACCTTTTCCTTTGAATAAAGAAACAATAATAGCTTTTATCTAATCCTAATGTACAATCTTCTGCTTCCATGTTAAATTGCATATCAAATGCATCCATCCAATCACATTTTCTCCTCATACTTCAACATTTCAGCTGTAATCTCATCTTGAAGTGGATGCCTTTCCTACCTTATACCTAATTATTGTCCTTTTCACCTCCCTTCTTGCTACAGGCCCCTCGGCATGTATCTTTTTCCTTTCATTCTCCATAACATGTATATAACTACAGCTGGCTCATCTTCTCTCACATTCATCAGGTCTTCAAAATACTCTTAACATCTTCCTTTCACTTCCTCCTTTTGATTCAGCAACTCCCCTTCCTTACTTCTCACATTTACATTCTTATATACACATCTTTCATTTTTCACTTCCTTCCACTGCATTTTTCCTTACATTTTTCACTCAATTTTCTTCCAAATTCTTCCTTTATGCTTTCTTTGCTTTCCTCTTGCAGCCCCTTAACATTCTATTTAGACATCTTATATTCTTCCCTCCTCCTCTGCTGAACTTTCACTGGTACATTCCTTTTGAGCAGTCTACCAAATGTCTTTTTCTTCACTTCCACAACATTTCTAATATTATGTCAACCATGCATTTCCACCTTTTTCATTTCATCTCACAACCTTGTATTGAACTACTAATTTTAAAACCTCTAACATTCTTTCTCTAAACAATTCAAACACCTCATTCACAGATGAATGCATCTCTATATTTACTGTACTTTCATCTACATTTTCTGTGACCCTTATTTTATACTCCTTGCATTCTCTCTGTTTTATCTTCTCCCCTGCCAACACTTTGACTTCGCCATTCTTCCTTATTGCAATGATTATCATTTCATTTCATATGGAAATTACATCTTCATTATATGACATGATATTTATATTATTTGTTGCTTTTGTAGCAGGCAATTATATTTCATTTCTTTTAAAAGGATTTGTAATGATGCACGGGAATAAGGTGCGATTCTGCATTGTTAGAACAATAACAATAGCTTGGCGCCACTTATGGAAATGCTGTATGTCTCAATCCCTCTGCCTTCTTCACCCTAAAGCCATCTTGACATGGCACATATTACATGGTGTAAGGTGTGTTGACATTTCACATGCTTCTGGCTATGAAAAGGACCTACTTGTGTGAGAGGGAAGACGGTTGGTGGTAAGAACTGAGGTGCTGTGAAGTGGTTAAGAACTGAGGTGTTGTGAGGTGATAGTCTCCCTGTGCTATTGTTGTGGTTGCCTAGAACGTTCAGGATAAGCGTCCAAGGTCGACTTTCTGAACACCTAATATCATCAGGTAATACAGCAGAGAACTGGGGAACATTCTGCCAGGAATTTGTGATATATCTACTAAGTTCTGAGAAAGATAAGAAGAAGGATGAGGTGAAGATTGCCTTACTGCTAAAGTGTGGTGGAAAAAAGTTGACAGGCATATATAACACTTTGCCTACAGAGGAAGCTGATTAAAAGAATTACACGACTATTATAGAGAAGTTGCAAGAATATTTTGAGCCAAAGAAGAATGTCACTTATGAAAGATACATTTCTAATAGTAGAGTGCAACAGGCTGATGAAACTATTAAGTTTTGTTACTGACCTAAAAAAGAAGGCAATAAACCGTGAGATTGGTGTCTTGAAGGATGAAATGATTAGGGACAATCATATGTGGCATTAGTGATGACAAGCTACATGGACAGCTACTGAGAAAAGGCAATGTGACCCTTGCTGAAGTCATATTAGGCATATGAGGCAAGTGAAGAACAGATGAAAGAGTTTGGTGCAGCTGTAAGCAGTCTGAATGTCCACAGTGTGAAGTCAAAGAAGAAAAGTGAGTATCAACCCTCAATTTCTGGCAACACATCACAAAGGACCTATAAGTTCAGTGGCTTCAAGCATGTCTTTGGAAGGATACACTGCCCAGCTACCAACAAACAGTGTATGAAGTGTGGCAGGACTGGACATTTCAAGAGGAGGTGTGACAACTTCAGCAGTCTAAGAAAAGGCAAGAGTGTACGTCAGGCTGGCAAAGAACATTTGCCATCCAACTCTGAAGGGTGTTACGAGAAGTCAGTAGGATGTTTATACGTCCTGAAAAAGTCAGCAAAAGCAGTGTCCAAGGTAACCTCCAAATAGGTAAGAGGACCAAATGAAGAGGACCAGTTTACTCTTCTCCTTCAAGATCAACCAGTGTCTTTCCAAATGGATACAGGAGCTGAGGTTAGTGTATTGCCTAAAAGAAACTATGACAAGCTAAAAGGAAAACCAGAGTTGAAATGCATTAAGACTGTATTGGTTGTTTTCAATGGAAATAAAATTAATCCCTTGGTAAGTGTCAAATGATATGTTTACATAACTCTGGAATAAATCTGCTCACTTTCTTCATTGTTGACGTAAATTATGTGCCACTGATGAGCAAGAATGCCTGTAAATTGTTAGGGTTAGTAAAGTTCATGAATCAAGCAAAGTCAGAGACCAACTTAGACATAACCACTGATACAGCATTGCAGAAATATAAAGATGCATTTGATGGACTGCAATATCTAGAAGGTGAATTACATCTAGAAGTTGATTCAAAGATTAGCCCAGCGGTTCATCCACCACATAAAGTGCCTGTTGCTTGGACAGATAGATTAAAATATGAATAAGAGGAGACAGAAAAGAAAGGTATAATCATCAGAGAAAATAATCCCACAGATTGGGTTAACAGTATGGTTACTGTGAATAAGGAAAGTAAATAAAGAATATGCCTAAATCCAAGAGATTTCAATAAGGCCTTGAAGAGGCAACACTATCCACTACTTATAATTGAGGAAATAGCAACCAGGTTAGCAGATGCTAAGATGTTTTCTGTGTTAGATGCCACCAAAGGGTTTTGGCAAATTAAACTAAATGAAGAGTCTTCCAAACTGCTTGTATTTAACACTTGTTTTGGTAGACTGAGGTACTAATGTCTCTCCCTTGGGATAAGTCCAGCTCCAGAAATCTACCACAGATACATGCATGAATTGTTTGATGATCTAGATAGAGTGGAAATTATAATGGATAGTTTTGAAGCACAACATGATGAAAGACTGGAGAAAGTCCTTAAGAGATGCCTGGAAAGAAATCTAAATTTGAACCATGCTACACTTAAGCTTAAAACTGAACAGGTAGAATACACTGGCTACATCTTAACAGCAGAAGGGTTAAGACCAGACCCTAAGAAGGTAGAAACTATAATTGATTTTCCAGCTCCTAAGGCCAAGCAAGAGTTACTTAGATTCCTAGGAATGATCAACTACTTGAGAAAGTTTGTTCCTAATATGTCTGAAATAGATGAACCTCTGAGAAGGTTACTGGAGAAGGACACTGAATTTAAATGAGAAGAACCATGGGAGAAATGTTTGTTGATACTTAAGCAAATGGTCTGTGAAGTACTAGAAGTACTAGTTTTGAGATATTATGATGTATCTAAGCCTGTAACTTTACCGTTGATGCCTCATGGTATGCTGTAAGGGACTGCACTCTTCAGGAAGATCACCCTGTTGCCTATGCTGCCAAGTCCCTAACTAAAACTCAAAGATATAATGCTCAAATTGAAAAGGAGTTGTTGGCCATTGTTTTTGGAGCTGAGAAATTTCATTCTTATCTGTATGGGAGAAGTAAAGTAGTTGTAGAGACTTATTATAAACCCTTTGAAAGTATTTCTAAGAAGTCCTTGTCATCTGCTCCTCCTAGGCTACAAAGAATACATCTCAGACTCAAGAAATATTCCTTTGAGGTACATTATAAGAAAGGGAAGGACATGCATACAGCTGATGCTCCGAGTAGATTTAGCTGGGGTGAAGTGCAAAATGATGATCCTGAGGTTCATGTAAATCTAGTAACTCATGAACAGATAGACACTGCAGATATATGCCTGAAGGTTCCTAAAAATAGGACTAAGGAAGACAGAGTATTGCAGATGCTTTAAAACTTCACATTAGAGGGATGGCCTGACTGTAGGAGAGACACTCCCGTAAAAATCCATGTCTTTTGGAATTACACAGATGAGATAAGTTATGTAGTTGGAATTCTGCATAAAATGAACAGATTTATAGTGCCTTAGGAGCTAAGACGTAAGGTCTTCAAACGCATTCATAAATCTCATCAAGGTATAGAAAAGTCTCTAAGGATAGTGAGAGATCTTGTGTACTGGCTTGAAATGGGGCTAAACTTAAGGACCTAATGAGTGCTTGTGACACCTGTAATGCTTATAGTAACCACCAAGCAAGGAAACCATTGATGCCTCATGAAGTCCCAAAGCTCCCCTGGCAAAAACTTTGAGCTGATTCATTTGAGATGAAAGGAAAGCAGTCCCTGTTGCTTGTTGATTACTACAGCAAATATTTTGAGACTGACTTGTTAGAAAATACTCATTCCAGTACTATTATGAAATACTGTAAGTATCATTTTGCTAGGCATGGAATATCTCAGACTATTCATAGTGACAATGGCCCACAGTTCACAGCTGTAGAATTTAAAGAATTCTGTAGGTCATAAGGAATAGACCACACAATTTCATCCCCCTATTATCCAAAAAGTAATGGTCTGGCAGAAAAAAGTGTACAGACAGTAAAAAGGCTGATGAAGAAAGCAGCCAAAGAGGGCAAGGATCCTTATCTAAGTGTGTTGGATTATAAAAATACACGAGTTGTGGGGACAGCAAGCCCCAGTCAGTTACTGTTTGTGGGATAACACGAACCACACTCCCCACTTTCGAAGCCTTGTTACTACCAGAGACAGAGGACCTGCTGACTATCAAACACCTACTTCAAGACTCACTAGATAGGCAGAAACTTTGCTATGATAGAAGCTCTAAGCTATTGCTTGAACTGGAAGAGGGAAATGGTTAGAATCAGTGATGGCACAAGTAAAGAGTTAAAAAAAAAGGGTATAGTGGTTGCTTCTACATCATATTTGGTTAAGAATAGTGATGGTCAGATTTACAGGAGAAATAGGCTGCAACTGCATAAGACAGCAGAAAGCCTGAATTCTCAAAAACTTGCCAGTGGTTATAAAGATGAGGTAACTGATGTATGTCATGAAGGAGAAGCTGCTGTGATACAGGGAATCAACAGTAGACGAGCTGAACCAGTAGAAGTAAAAAGTGCAGTAGATACAAATGGGGAAGGTACACCAAAGAGGAGTAAAAATGATTTCAGTAAGGTTAGAACATCTAGAGGCAGACTAGTAAAACCCTCTCTATAAATGTATGATGTAAAAGTAATCTTTTTACTCTGCATATCTATAAGTAATGTTGTGCAATTTATTTGGTGTTATTTCATTTAATTTTATCTTATTTTATTTCATTCTTTTTTTGTTTTGTTTTGGGGAAAGGTGTAATGATTATCATATCATTTCATATGGATATTATATTTTCATTATATGATATCATATTAGTATTATTTGTTGTTTTTGTAGCAGGCAATTATATTACATTTCTTGTAAAAGAACTTGTCATGATGCACGGGATGAAGGTGTGATTCTGTATTATTGGAACAATAATAATAGCTTGGCACCACTTATGGAAATGCTTTTTCTCTCAATTCCACTGCCTTCTTCACCCTGAAGCCAACTTGACGTGGCACATATTACACTAATGCCATACCTCCACTTCTACCTGATCCTCACCTTCAAAAGGACTGCAAAATGGTCAGAATATCCAAAGAATCCTCTCACAACTCTAGCATCCAGCACACTTTATTCCCAACATGATAAGCCATAAACTGAGGAATGATAGCCCTGAAAATAAGCATGGAAAGTAAGCAAGCAAGCACAGAACATACCAAAGATGATTAATAAAGTAAAACTGATAGTAATGTCAAAACCAAATGAGAAAAAGCCATTACCATTTTTTTTTTTAAAATCAAACCAAGAGTAAGTAAACCTATACAATTAACAATGTAGGGATTCATCAAATGATGACACTGTAAGTTGTGTGAAGTAAGTGAGCAATAAGTAAATAGTGAAGTCAAGAATGGTTTGGTATGATGCTTTAATTAGGGCTTGGAAAAATGGCAGCTTAACCTAGCCTTACTATAATCAAGACACATGGCCGTACTTCCATAGTTTCACAACTAACAATAGTTTCAAGCATTTTGCTTAATAACTGTAATATATAAAATGGTGCATTTGATAATGAATGTGTTTGGCACATGAGCACATTCTGTTAATGTATGCACATCTCATCAAGTTTTTAAGTGCAATGAATGATACCTTACAAATCAACCACAAAGTTAAAACTGGAGATAGGCAGACATTCAAATTATGAAACATCTCCCCACATGCAATCTGGCAAGGAATTATTATGTATGATGTTTAATATTGATATAGGAGTATGTGGATAAGTTAAATTTATCTTCATTATCAGAGTTGCCTGAAAATGTCAAAAAATAAAAGAGCAAAAACATACAGTAAACAATAAAAGGTGTAATTCTAGAGGAAACACTTTGTAAATGCAGCAACACTGATAAGGACAGGGTATGTCGGAACTGCTGTGTGATTATTATTTTCAGAATGAGTTTCCCCTAAAAGGAGCTCTCTTTTCTTTGTTGTATATTTACACAAATATGCTGTGGGTTAGCTATTTAGCTATTCTTGTATTATTTGTCTCCTCATTTATAATTTTTGATATGTTTGTTTGCCAAGAGTGAGTTAAATTTCACACGTACGAGTTATTGTACTCTGATGACATGTAAAATACAATCAGTCACCACCCCGCCTCCACCATGTTTGGGTTTTCCCTCTCGCTCCAGCTGCCTCTACCTCGTTGACTTGAGGTTCTCGCCTTGTTGTCCCTTTTCTGCTGCTTGTTGGGAACAACACAATGGCGCCTGGACCCAGGAGAGTCAGCTATTAAAAAGAATATCTCCAAATGACTAGCGAAATGGCATGCAAGGATAAGCAACTGGAGTGTCAGCAGGTGGCGGCCAAGGGCTGGGTCAGCCGGTCAGCCAAGGCATTGTCGAGATTAGTGGCTGTGGCTGAGGTGACCAAGTTGGAGCTGGAAGATGCCATAAAGGATCTGGATCGACATCTTGCTGCCTTGGACGAAGCCCAGAAGGCCATTGAACTGGAGATTAGCGATCCTGTTAAGCTAGAAGAGGATAATGTGGCCATAGACCAGTTTTGCAGGCAAACCAGGGCCTGCAGAGTGCAAGTTGCTCAGAGGTTAGATGATATGATGAAACCAGGTGAGTCAGCCTCGAGTGCCAGTGGACTGACAGATTCTATGTTGAAAAATATTAGACTTCCTAGGATCAAGTTGCCTAAATTTAGTGGTGATGTGCTTGAGTGGCAGTCCTTCTGGGAACAGTATGAGGCACTTGTGAGTGTGGCAAATATTCCTGATATTAGTAAGTTTGGATATTTACAGTCTGCTTTGGAAGGTGAGGCAAGGAGAGTAATTTAACGCCTTACATTGACTACTGCAAATTACCCTGCCGCCTGTTCAATGTTAAAGGATAGGTTTGGTAAGCCTGCACGTATTATAATTGCACACATTCAGGCACTCATGAAAATTTCTATGCCTGCTAAGTGTTCTGGATCTAAGTATATTGCCTCTCTGTGGAAATTATATGATCAGCTTAGCTCTCATGTGCATAGTCTGGAGGCCTTGGGAGTTGAGGGTAAGCAGTATGAGGGTGTTTTAACTTCCATCATCTTGTCATGCCTCCCTCATGACTTACACATGGAGTGTTCAAGGGAAGGTTAGAACCATGAAAGTGATCTTTCCTGGCTTATGTCCTTTCTTCAAAGGGAAATTGAATGCCAGGAACGTTCTGAGGTTTACAGGGATGGAAGCCGTAGTGAGGATGGCTATGTTGGAGCCGTGGGGTTTGAATGGAGGAAACTGCCTCCTGGTACAGCCAATGCCCAACAAACTTCCTGTAAGTTGGCAATAAATAGGCATGGATTTTGTAATAAATCCCATGTGAGAGAGAAATGTTATGATGTCTGAAACACACTCGTCCAGAGCGTGAAGAAAGAGTATGTTCTACAGAATTGAGCTTTAGGTGCCTTGGTAAGGGACACTTTTCAAAGGGATGTAAATCTAAATGCATTAGATGTAGTGCTAATCATAATGTCCTTTTTTGCCTTAGAGGTTTGTCTATTTTGCCCAAGGAGAGTAAGGTTTGTACAAGTGATGAATCTGTACACCCACTTAGGAGTGAAGAGAAATGGGATGCAGGTACTGACACTGGTACAAACTCATTTATAAGTAATATGGGTGTAACACTAAGTAGGCCTGATTCTAGTTATAAGGACTTTAAACTTAACAGTTGTGTTCTATAGACTGCCAAGGTACAAGTGTATGGTAACAAAGGACAATGTGTTCAAGCAACTATTCTTTTTGACACTGGCTGGCTCTGATAGATCTTATGTTTCAAGTAGCTTAGTAAGAAAGGTAAAGTCAACATGGATTTGTTCTGGGCCCATCAGTTACTCTGTCTTTGGTAATAAGAACCCTAAGGGTCAAGTACGTAACCGGTTTGATATGAAGTTATGAGACTGCAAGGAGTAGGGCATTTTATTGTTGCAACTGAAATTCTTACCATATGTACTCCATTTTTAAGCCCTAGTATTCCTAAAGACAGGCTCTTGGGTTTTGAGTCCTTACCCTTGGCAGATACTTACATGCAAGACTGTCATGTCACTGTTGACACTAGCAGGAATGAATGCTTACTGGAAATTTGTGCTTCCTAACCGGGTTTTCCATTCAGGGGAACTGGTTGCCGAAGAGTCTGTCTTTGGATGGATATTATCTGGTTCCTGGAATGATTCTAGCAGACAGAGAGGAGTGAGTACCCCTCTTTTGTGTATTAATCAAGTTTCTGAGTCTATGTTGCATAAGTTTTGGGACTTAGAAACTATTGGAATTCACTCCGAGAAAGCTGCTTGTGATGAAAGTTTCCCTAATCAAATCTAACTCAAATTTGATGAAAGTAATAAGTTTTGTAATGGAAAGTATGAGGTTTCTTTACCATGGAAGTCTGAGAATGCTAGAATTGACCTGCAGAATAATGCAAAGCTTGCCAGGAAGCGGCTGAATAATTTAAGTCGTAAGTTTGGCCAAGATACAAATCTTAAGAATGATTATGACTCTGTACTTTTAAATTATGAACAGGATGGACTTCACACATGGACTTTGTGAAGAAGTGGCAACTCCAGAGCTGGAAAGTGTTCATCCCACCTACTACCTCCCCCATCATCCTGTTGTATGAGAGAGCAGCTCTTCCTCTAAGGTAAGGCCTGTCTTTGATGCCTCAGCTGCCAGTTATAATGGTATATCGTTAAATGATTGTTTAGAGACTGGCCCTTCTCTTAACCCAGACCATGTGGAAATACTCTTAAGATTTAGAAGGTGGTCAGTTGCACTGACAGCAGGTATCACTAATCCTTTTCTTCAGATTAGTGTTTGCGAGGAAGATCGGGATGTTCACAGATTTCTTTGGGAGTACGGAGATAAGATTTGCATGATGAGATTCACCAGAGTCCCGTTTGGTAATAAGAGCAGTCCTTTTCTTTTAAATGCCACCATTAAGTACCATCTTAACACTTTTCCTGAGTCTAATGTTGTAAAGGAGTTAAGGGAAAATTCATATGCTGATGACTGGTTGTCAGGTGCAGAGAGCATCAAAGAAGGCTAAGCGAAATCCAATGAGGCATGCTTGATTTTCGAGAAGGCTGGGATGTTATTATCAAAATGGACCTCTAATAGTAATTATTTAATGGAGAGGTTCACTGATAATTCAAATAATGTAAGTGAAGAGGAAGCTAATAAGATTCTTGGTATGCAGTGGAATAAGAATTAAGATTGTTTCTCTTTTGATAGCTTCAACATAGTTTCTTGTTTAGAGCTAGTAACCACGAAGAAAGCTGTTCTCAGTTGTATTACTAGAGTATTTGACCCCCTTGGGTTTATAAGTCCCTTTACTATGTTTGCTAAGATTTTGTTCCAGGACATTTGGCAACTTGGCATTGGGTGGGATGAAGTACTTCCTAATGAACTACAGTTCCATTTTCAGAAATGGATTAAAGGTATTGATACTTTTCAGCTCTGGAGAGTTAACCATTGCTATTTCCCCAGAACTTCCTGGAAGCTGATGGCAGGTGCAGCTTCATGGACTTGGTGAAGCATCAGAGAAGGGGTATGGGGCTTGTGTGTACTCAGAGTTCCTCAACCGAATGGTAAATTTAAGGTATCCTCTGTCATGTCTAAGGGAAGGGTAGCTCCCCTTAAAAGTCTATCTTTGCCTCGCCTTGAGCTGATTAGTGCTGTCCTGTGTGCAAGACTTGTGACCTTTGTTAACAATGTTCTACATCTTGATGTAACTATTTTTTGTTGGACTGACTCCACTGTTACACTATCATGGATCAAGGGAGAACCTAATAGGCGGAAAACTTTTGTGAGAAACAGAGTCTCAAAAATACAAGGCTTAACTTCACCTTGTAACTGGTACCACTGTCCTGGGAAAGATAACCCTGCAGATTTAATTTCCAGAGGTGTGTTTGCTGAGCAACTTGTGTCAGCAAGTCAGTGAGTGAATGGCCTTGCATAGTTATCCGTCCATTCACATGACATAGGTCAAAAGCTACAGACTCTGTCCCTTGATAAGAATTGTGATAAGATGGAAGAATGTACCTTTGTTGCTGTTAATACATCACCATCTGTGTTTGAATTCACACGCTGGAGTAGCATTTGTAAAGCTATAAACATTGTTGCTTGGGTCTTGAGGCTCATATCTAATTGTAAACTTAAAAAACTTAAAGGTAACAAATGATCTGGTCCTTTGGGATGTGAGGAATTAACAAGGCTAAAGTAAAATTGCTCTATTGTGTACAAAGAGATGCTTATCCAATAGAAATTAAGGCACTGAATCAATGTAAACAACTTTGAAAGGGGTCTTCATTAAGCAAACTTTACTAATGGATTATCAAGAATCAAGGGTAGACTAGATCAGAAGGACATGGAGTATGAGAGGAAACATCCCATTATTGTTCCATCTGGGCATGTTGCACACCTTGTAACACTGTTTCAACACCAATTACTTGAACATGCAGGTGTTTCTTCACTTTTGTCCACCCTAAGAAATAGCTACTGGATTATTGGACTAAAGAAATTGGCTAAATCTGTTTTCAGGAAGTGTGTGTCCTGTCGCAGACATGACTTAAAAGTGACTGTATTTTTGCCATACACAGATTCGTAGCCAGACGTGGTATCCCATCAGTCTTCTACTCTGATAATGCTCAAACTTTTGCTGCAACATCACAAAAGGTGCGAGATCAATTTGGTCTGGTCACTCCAAATTTGAAGTTCATTGTGCCTCATGCTCCATGGTGGGGAGGCTGGTGGGAGCGCCTTATCAGATCTGTTAAGTCTTCCCTACGGAAGACCTTTGGAGTCA
>JAYMFT010134666.1:0-12960 GCA_038088735.1 Panulirus argus
CTATATTTCAATTAGGGCCCGGCCTTGATGTGGACTTTTGTCCGTGACTGGAGCCTTCAACATAAAAAAGAAAAAAAGTCTTCTATAGAGTAGCAAGTTCATGTGTAAGAGTGGGTGGAAAGTTGAGCAAAAGTTTTGGTGTATATGTGAGTGTGAGGCAGGGCTGAATGATGTCACTGTGGCTTTTTAACATATATATGATATGGATGGAGTGATAAGAGTTGGAAGTAGAAATAGAGAAAAGTGGTGCAGAGATGGACTGTGGTGGTGAGTTTTCTTGGCTTGTGACAAGCCTGTTTGTGGATTTTACTATGTTGTATGCTAAGAATTAGGAGGAGTTGCAGAAGGTTGTAAGTGTGTTTCATGATGTGTGTAAGCATAGGCGATTGATGGCAAATGCAAGTAAGAGTAAAGGAATGGTGTTTGAAACAAAACATAGTGAAAGTATAGAGTTTGTAAAGCCCTGCAGAGTGAGAGAACAATCTTAACTAAACTGTGTTATGAATACGGGGGGAGAAAGACTGGAAGAGGTGAGAGAACTTAAGTATTTAGGAGCTATCTTGGGTGAATTTAGTGATATGTAAGAAGAAAGATGAGAGCAGTAAGGAGTAGAAGATTAAGTGAATCCCTTTTTATAAGAATGAAGGGTACAGGTGTAAGTATGAAAGTGCAGAAAGGATCAACAGACAGCATAGTCCTCTTGACCCTGACCTGGACATGGAATGAGTCACAGAGGTCAAGAATCCAGATAGTGGAAATGAACTATTTAAGTGTAGATGCGGTGAAGGAAAAAATGAGTGTGTTTGTGAGAGATATGGTGGGCAAAACATAATAGTTTGAGATGGTTTGGGCATGTGGAGAGAATGTATGACTACAATTAACTGGTTGGTGTGAGAGGAATATCACCTGTAACATGGGGAAATAGAGTAGAAGTGTACTGGAGGGAGAGAAACGGTGGAAGAATGTGTGGCATAGTGTATGCAAGGGAGGCATATAAGTGTAGGGATAAATTGAGACACTTCTGCTGTGGCCATCAGTTATTTGGTGGGTCCCAGAGGGAAAGGTTGTCGGAGATAGAGTAATATAGAATTTGTTATTCGTACATCAAATGTATAGTACTTTCATCTCAAGGGCCCAGTATTGATAACTGCGAGGTCCATTACATATTTAATGACAGTCCAGTTATCATGTATTGTAGGGTTGTATTCGCATATCAAAGGCCCATTGGTATTATGCACATTTAAGAGGCCCATTATTTACATCTTAAGTGCCTTTTAGAGGTTAGCTTTAGAGTGAAATTAGGTTTTTGTGGTCCAGTCAAGAAATTGACATAACTAAGTAATTTTTCTTTCCAGATACTTCACACGTGTCCCTTGACAGTGACATATCAGAGTTTATGCCAGAGCTTCAGTCACTGGAAGCCCAAGCTGCTTTGGATGTACCCCTCATGAGCCAGGATCCTCCAGAAGTGGAGCAGATCATAGAGGAGGCTCATGTGCAGGAGGACATGGCACGGGAAAGCAAAGTCAGGAAGAGGTCACGTAAGGGCAGCAAAGGCAGCAGCGAAGGATCTGAACTCAGCCGTGGTTTATCACTGCCTCTTCCCACAGGAGGTGAGGATTTTTAGTGTTGTCTCTGTTGACTGTACCAGTTTGTCTCTACTGCCTGCAGTTGAATATCATAAACTAAGCATGGCTTTGTTTTTTCAATATGATTTATAACTGTGACATAAACCAAAGGAATTTGCTGGAGTGTTATTTGCTCAGGCAACTAATTTGGATGAAAAAATTATTCATAAAGATTTTGAGATGAAATACAAATATTTGATATTGCTGGTTATTAAAAGTAATTTATTTTGTTGTAATTTTTTTGTCTAACCATGTTAAAGTGTCCTTCTTGCATTAATTTGCATGTATGATGCATCTCTTTGAACCATTTTTAATATTAGAGCAAGTTTTTTCAGTCATTAGAGTCAGGTTTGCCTTTGGGATTTGTGAACCCCTTACAAAGATTAATAATAATTCATTGAACTTGAATTTTTCCTGAAAATGGGGGAAGAAGCCTATATAATATCCCATCCTTAAAAGAGAATGGCAGCTGAATTGGGTTAATTCATATTGGTTTGTTAACTTTTGAATTTGGTTAAATATTGGCAGAAAGAAACCTCATAAAATCCCACCTGAAAAAGAAAATAGGAACTGAAATACTGGAAGGTATTGTAGAGAGATGGGTATTAGATCATACCAAATCCTGATATCTTGCATTACAATAATTTGAGTAGGTATTCAACTGTCAGTCTACTTTTATATTGTAGATCAAAATGTTGGAAGGATTGACACACTTAGCCTTATTGCTGTAATTTTTGTTCATACTTTTGCCATTTTTTGCTTTAGGGAGGTAGTGCTTGGAACAGATGGAGAAAGGCTTCATTCACTCACATCTATCCTTTAACTGTCATGTGTACTGCACTAAGACCACAGCCCCCATGCACGACCAGACCCCACAGACTTTTCTCTTGTTTGCCCAAGCTGCTTCATATACCCTGCTTCATTCCATTGACAGCACCCCTAGTATGCACCATTGCTCCAATTCACTCTATTCCCTGCATGCCTTTCACCCTCCTGCAATTTCAGCCCCAATCACACAAAATCTTTTCCAATCTGTCCTACTTTCAGTGTGGTCTCCCCTTTTCCTTGTCTCCTATGCTTCTCACACATATTTCCACGTTGTCAGCCATCTCACCCTGTCTCTCCATATGTCCAAACCATTTAAGCACGCCCTCTTAAGCTCTGTCAACCATACTCTTTTATTACCACATCTCTCTTACTGTTTTATTACTGATTCTATCAAACATATCATTTCCAACACATCCACTCTCCTTTGCACATTTCCATTGATATATAATGCCTCTCAAACATATAACATTGATGGGACTACTTTATGTTCAAACATACCCATTTTTACCCTCCAAGATAACAACTCTTTCCACACATTCCACAATGCTCCCAGAACATTTGGCACCTCATCCACCATGTGACTCACTTCTGCACACAATTCCATTTGCTGCCATGTCCGTTCCCAGGTATCTATAACAACACTTCCTCCAGGTTTTCTCTGCTCACACTAACACCTCAATTGACTTATCTCTTTGCACTGCTAAACCAAATACCATTGCCTCTCTTCATATTTACTCTCAACTTCCTCCTTTCACTCTACCAAACTCAGACACCAACTTTTGTAGTTTCTCACAGGAATCTGCCATCAGTGTTGTTGGTAAAAACTGACATTTCCCATGCCTTCTCACACCCAACAGAGTGCATACTCACCCCTCTTTTGAAGACCCATGCATTTACCTCCCACAGCTGACAGTTCATAAATTAAGCAACCATGGTGATATCACACACCCCAGCTGCAGACCTACCTTCACCTGGTTTATTCACTTACTTTTGCTACCTATACCTACTTGCACACAGGCCTTACACTCGTTATTAAAAACTCACTGCTTCTAATGGCTTTCCTCCCTCACCATTTATTTGTAAGACCTTTCACAATGCATTTCTATCAACCTTATCATGTGCTTTCTCCAGATCCGTAAATGCTACATTCGAATCCTTCTGTTGTTTCTTCAAGTATTTCTCACAGTTGATTCAGACATCCTCCTTGACTTCTGAAAGCATATTTTTCCTTCTCAGTCCGATGCTGTACACATAGCTTCACTCGTAGTCACCACTTACCCATAAAACTCACCAAGTAAACACTAATTTATTCCTTTGTAGTTCAGACGCACCTTGTTCCCCATCCCCCCATAGCATTATTCATGCATTTTGCCAATCATGTAGCACATGACTCTGATCCATATATACATTGATTTAATATCTGTGGTTAATTTAAAAATGGAATTGGAGGATGTAGATGTATGATAGGGTGCTACAGCCATCTAGCAAATACAGTAGATGTAGGACTGGGTGCTAGGGCCATCTAGCAAATACAGTAAATGTAGGACTGGGTGCTAGGCCCGCCCATCAAGTAAGTACAGCAGACGAAAACCTGGGTGCTAGAGACATCTAGTAAGTACTGCAGAAGTGCATTACAGGGTGCTAGAGCCATTAAGTAAGTACAGCAGATGAAGATTGGGTGCTAGAGACATCAAGTAAGTACAGGAGAAGGAGCACAGAGTGATAGGGCCATTTAGTATGTATACCAGATGTAGGACAGGGTGCTAGAGCCATCTAGTATTTACAGTAAATATACGAGAAGGTGCTAGAGCCATATAGTATGTACAGCAGATGTAGGATAGGATGCTAGAGCCACCTAATAAGTACAGCAGATGTAGGAGAGGGTTCTTAAGCTACCTAGTATGTGCATCAGATGTAGGACAGGGTGCTACAGCCATCTAGTACGTAAAGTGGATATAGAACTAGGTGCTAGAGCCCTCTAGTGTATATAGGAAATGTAGAACAGGGTGATATAGTCATCTAGTATGCACAGTTAATGTCAACCATGGTGCTAGAGCTACTAGTGTATACAGCAGATGTAGGGCAGGGTGCTAGAGGTATCTAGTATGTACAGGTAATTGAGGACAGGATGTTAAAGCATTCTCCTATTTACAGCAGATGTAGGATGGGTTGCCAGAGCCATCTAGTATGTACAGCAGATTTAGGACATTACTAGAGCCATTTAGTATATACAGCAGATGATAGAGCCATTTAGTATGTACAGCAGGTGTAGAACAGGGTGCTAGAGCCATCTGATATTTACAGCAGGTCTAGGACAGTATGCTAGAGTCATTTAGTATGTACTTCATGTCTAGGACAGAGTGCTAGAGCCATCTGATATGTACTTCAGGTCTAGGACAGGGTGGTAGAGCCATCTGATATGTACAGCAGGTCTAGGACAGCATGCTAGAGCCATCTAGTATTTACAGCAGATGTAGGACAGAGTAGTAGAGCCATCAAGTATATACAGCAGATGTAGGTCAGGGTGATAGAGCTATTTAGTATGTACAGCAGGTGTAAAACAGGGTGCTAGAGCCATCTGATATGTACATTGGGTCTAGGACAGGGTGCCAGAGTCATCTAGTATGTACAGCAGACGTAAGACAGGGTGCTAGAGCCAAGCCATTTAGTGTGTACAGTAGATGTAGGACAAGATGCTAGAGCCACCTCCTATACACTGCAGATGTAGGTCTGGGTGCTAGAGCCATCTAATAGTAGTTGTAGGACAGGATGCTACAGCTTTCTAGTATGTACAGCAGATGTAAGACAGTACTAGAGCTACCTTGTATGTAAAGATGTAGGACTGGGTAATAGAACCATCTAGTTTGTACAGGAATTGTAGGATGGGACTGGAGCCATCTAGTATGTGCAGTAGATGTAGGACAGGATGCTAGAACCATCTAGTTTGTAAAGTGGTTGTAGGAGTGGGTGCTAGAGCCATGTTGTAGTATTTACCGCAGATGTAGGACAGCTTGATGGAGCCACCCATTATGTACAGCAGATGAAGGACAGGGTGATAGAGTAATCAAGTATGTACAGCAGGTAAAGGTAAGGGTGCGAGAGTTCATCTCCTTTATGTAGCAAATGTAGGACAGGGTGCTAGAGCCATCTAGTACGCAAAGGAGATGTGCGACATGGTCATAGAGCTATCTAGTATGTATAGCAGATGTAGGTCAGGGTGCTTGAGCCACCTCCTGTATATACTGTGGATGAAGGACAATGGTTCTAGAGCCATCTAGTATGTGCAGCAGATATAGGACAGGGCGCTAGAGCCATCTTGTACGAACAGATGTAGATCGTGGTAATATAGCCATCTAGTCGGTACAGTAGATGTAAAACAGGACGCTAGAGCCATAATACGACAGATGTAGGACAGGGTGCTACAGCTACGTAGTATTTACAGAAGAGGTAGAACATGGTGTCAGAACCATCTGGTATGTACAGAATTAGGGCAGGGTGCTAGAGGCATCTACAATGTACAGCAGATGTAGGTCATTGGAAGTGGTTGCAGTTATGCCTCATGTAAAAATAATGATAAAAATTTTTTTTATTTAATTCAGGCTGTCATTCAGCTGAAAATATACTTTTGAGGAATTACATAAGAGGGGAGTGGGTCATAATAGTTACAAGTTAATTACAAGTTTGATAATCATAAAAGAGCTTAAACTCAAAATAAGGATGATACTTTTACACTTTGGACACATGCTAATTAGTTTTCCGCCTCTCATGCTATTGTCATGTTCCCATTTCTCTGCTGTGTCTTGCTTTTCTTCCTCCTGATAGCCACATCAACTGCACAGTTTTTCAGTGAATGCATCAGACATTGCTAATGAGTTTAACACAATAAAGATTGGAGTTGGTGGATAGTCAAAATGTTTGAGGAAGATTTTTCATGCGCTAGCTACTGAAAAAAGTAAAATAAGGTAGTTAAGATTACTTTTTACTACCCTCCCTTAGTCATATATATATATATATATATTTCTTTTTCTTCTTTTTTTCCAGAGGAAAGTAGTTCTGCATATTTTACAAGCGGGCTTCCAGAGGATTTCCCTTCATACGACCATGACAGTGTTGAGGATCTGGATGGACCTGATTTGGACCTGCCAGAATTACCTCATCCTGCACCTGAAATTAGCCGAGAAAGGCAAGGACCAGGAGGAGACCGCTACCAAATGGAGTTTGTCTCTTCTCATTTTGGGGACAGTAGTGATGAGGAGGATGCTTTCATTGAGGGGCTAACATTTGAGGAGCGAAGTCATGTAAGACCAGAGGCTCGACACCCACAAAGTTCTGCCCCAGATGAACCTCGCCCTGCACTATCTATGGACCCTTTAGGCCAGCTTATGGGTAGTGTAATAGCTCAAAATGCAGGTAATGTTTTATCTGTCCTTGGGCAAAATTTAGTAACTTCTGTGATAGGGCAATCTACAGCCAGTGCTCAACCTACAGCTGTGACCAGTCAGCAGCAACCCAGACGACAGCAGCAGCCACCTCCTAGAATGACAAGGTCACAGGACCAACATCAACAATCTACGATGGAATTGGAAGAAGACTTTGAACTTATTTCTGATGAAGAACTTCAGTGACAAGACTTGGTTAATGACAGGCGCCAGTAACCGCAAAAAAGAATGTTTTTAGAGTGGGAAAAAGACATTGAACAAATACTCTCACAAGTCATAGAAACCAGATGAATCAGTCATGTTAATATAAATACTGTGAGTATGCATTTGTATAAAGCAAAAAATGAAATTCTCATATCAAAGTGAAGGCTGCCTTAATACGATTATCTGATGAATTGCCTTTTGCAATGTCAGGTAACTGTGACATGTTTGGTAGAGGTGCAGTATTGAGGTGGATGAAGTTGCTCTTGTGGCTCGTATCATTTTAGAATAGATCAGTGGTTTAGCTTTATGAAGTTTAGTTAAGATAATGTGTATTGGTATTCATTATGTGTAAATCTTATGGAAAACAAAGGTTAAAATAGTTGTTCACTGCCCACGTAATACATAGTATTATTTCTTATAATCTTTGAGTCTTAATTTTGGAAATTGATATTTATGTGCTTTACTGATTTATTCTTCCATTAGTATGATACCCTATACAAACATTACTGAACTTCATACAACTATCAGACAGTGTGTGGCATTAGTCAGCAGGCTGTTAGTTCTCTTAAACCATGTTGAATTTAGAAATAATCACTTGCGTGTACTAAAAGCGTAATTAGTTAGTTTTGACAACTATTGATTTATGTTGTGAAGGCTGTAGGTTTTGGAGGTTTATAAATTGAAGTACCTCTGAAATATGAATTTTACTTTTTCATTTATCTGCCGTTATTGTCATTTATGGTAACCATATTTATTGTCAATATTTTCTTTTGCTATAACATGAGTGGAAGCAACAGTGAAAACTGAAGCTATCAGATTAAGTTAAACTGGTTAATGTCAAGTCTGAATGTCAGCTATGGGAGACTCGCCCGTATCTTTGAATTCTGTTGTTATATAATTTTTTTTTATTTACGTTTTCCTTTAAAATAATCTTTGCTGTTAAACTTCAACAGCAACTGTTATACCCAGATAAAGCATTTATCTGCCAGTTTCTGTGAAAATACATTACTATCACAAGGTTGCATAGCGTTCATACACCAATTTAAAGGCAATATTCTGGTGTCATTTACAAACATTCATTACTGCTAAGTATATACATATACATTTTTTATATAATACATAGAGTAGACCCTATGTAAGTTATAAACAAGGTGTGTGAATGTTATGGTTCTGTGAGTGACCACTTTTCAATAAAAAGAAACAACTGATTTTATGTATCTTTTTGAATTTAAAATTTAGCACTATGGTATTAAAAAATAATTGGATCTTGTCAGAGAAAATGTAACATAGTTATTACACTTTGTGTTTTTTATACTTGTTAATTGTAATAATGTGTATCAGATGTAAATAGATAGATACACAACTTAAAACAGGTCTTTGTACTTAAAATTTAGTTTGTGAGAGAAAAGACCTGTTGATAACATGCTAAAAGATGCAGGTGTTGGAACGGAACCTCCTCAACAGGAACTGGGTCCTGATTAATATATATATAAATGTGTGCATACAGCTGTTGCTGGGATGCATGCTTGCCATGGCATCTGCAAAGACCAGCGCGATACCTTGATAGAAATCAGTCAAAAGCACCCCCCTTATGTTATGAGATCAAGCGTAGGACACTAAAACTTCTGCACACCCTCATGTAACATTTGATCCATTTTGAGTTACAGATATTATAAATTTGTTTAAGTGTAGGGAGATCATTTTTTTTAGTTTACTCCTTTTCAAAAGTGTTGATACAGACCAGGTATCTCCTGTTGAAATGACTTTTACTATCCTCTTTTTACCTCTTAATACAATTTTCATATGTGGCAAGTAGTAAACTGGTAGTTTGTTCTCATAATGGTAGGTAAAGATTCATTAGATTACAAAAAAGGGGATTTTGACAACATTGTATATTTCAAATAAAGCTGAAGGAATTACTTAACTAAGGCATATATCTCAGGTCTTGGTATAAGGCTATTTTAAAAATTAGCCTTTATATTGCAGTACACCTTGATGTCTTCAAGCAGTATATAGAGGAGGTTGCAGTGCTCTTATCCTTTTGAGTTTGTGTCAATCTTTGGTGCTTTTGTTAGCCAGTTAGTTCACATATTGCTTTGAGATTGGAATCTGGTAATTAAAAAACCCTTCGACTTGTAGTTATCCCCAAAGGGCATAGGGGGTCTGCCATATTTGCTTCTTGAAAGAAATGTTATTTAAAGACATTGTGAAGGTTTTATTTTTCATTTGAAAATAATTAGTAGACATCTTTTATGTAGAAACTAATTTATGTGAAAAACTGATATGCAGCACATACAGTTAGTAAGTAACAGTGAAAAAAGGATCTATGGTTTGAAATGGAGGTAGTGTATGAAGTCTTCAACTTTCAGTTTGAATGTCTACCCATTGTTAAAAAATTTGCACACTTACTAGGATAAACACACATTCACAAATAATAGATAATGTTCATAGTAACTGATATTGCCTCTCTTACTCTCTTCATTTCAGTGTTTAATTTTTTTCAGTCACTTCATTTTTATATCTTTACTGATTTACATAGTAGGGAACCATCTAACACAGCACAACATATGGGTTAATTTTCTGTCTCTGAAGTAAAACTTTGTTTAGGGTATCCCCAATCAGCCAGAATGCCGTGGACAGGTAATAAATAATTCTGTCTTAGCGTATGGTGATTTTCTTCAACAGCTTCACGTTTGTGATCATGTGTTATTCTTAAGGTAATTGCAATATTATACACATTTTTTCATGAGACTTCTTCACTATCATTTTTTTTTTACGATGTAATGTAAGAATTGTCTTAATTAGATGTAAAGTTAGACAAGGGCAAGAAAAATCCTTTTTCCTCCATTCTATAGTCATTTGGTTTGAGAGAATTTTGCTTACTTGATGATGTAACTACAGTTACAGATGTACCTGAATGTTTACCTATAAGTGAATTTCATTTTGGCAAAATTTTATGTTAAACTGCAAATGTCAAGGAATATTGTGCACTTTGCAGAATTGTGTAAACTTCAACTTAATAGTCACAGGTGGTCATTTTTTATAGATGGGTCTTGCATGTTGCTCTCTTGACACTAGTCAGTAGGAAAAAAACTTTTCGAATAGTGATGTATGTGGAAGCTGTGTCCATTGTATGTATTCCACATGTAGGTTTTCTTCCTTGAAAAATTGCCAAAATATTTCTGATCCTGTTTTCCATTGCTGATGACTAGAGGGGATATTTGAGCCTCCTATAATTGGGGTTAATTTGTAATACAAAAATTAACCTCAGCTTCAGCTTCCATACTGTTTTCCTTAATATTTACCTCAACGCCAGTGTGATAGATAGGCTCATTAGTTGTGAGGCAAAGACTAACAGCATTTTTGGGTAACAGTGCTAGACCAAATTTGTAACACCATTTTTAGATGAGTAATTTTATGTTTGTACACAATTAAAAAGTTAAGAAAACCTGTATGTGATCTGTTATTAGTGAAGTGATGTATTTTTCTGTGAAATATGATGTAAATCATTTGGCCATGTTGCCTGTTTGGAGTGAAAAGGCAATTTGGTGTGTGTGTTTATGCCCCTTCTTAGCAAGGTAGCCTTATTTGCACACATCTACACTAGTTTTCATATATAATGCAACAAAACCAAAGCCCACCATCCAGAGCAAAGTCCCATAAACCGATTCACATAGCCTAGTTCTACCTGTTGACAGCACGACTCCCCTTATGTACCACAATGATCCAGTAGATTTTATCCCATGCACACACCTTGCCTCCCTACATGTTCATGCCCTTAAAACCTAAAGGCCTTTTCAGTCCATCTTTGTGATTCCTTTCCTTCTACCTTTTTGCTTCCTTTCAGTTCTGACAAATCCTCTTATCCTGTCTTGTACTCAACCTGTCTGAACCACTTTGGCACACCTTGTTTAAAAGCTCTCATTCAAACTGCACTTGCTACCACACCTCTCGTCTTGTCATTCCTCACATGATTAATGTGCCTCACATCACATATTGTCCTTGGACATTTCACATCCAAAATGTCCATTCTCATCCTCTCTTCTGCTCAAGGCCAAAGACTTGCATCCATTCAACTCAGCACAACTATGCCTTCAGACAAACAAAGTGACCTCTTCCACATACTCTTACCCTATTCCTCCCTTCATGCACCCTCACATCACCCCTTCATTATTCCAACTGCTGCCACATCCATTTCCAGGTACCTATAACACTACTTCCTGCTGGCATTCTCCATTTAAACTAGACCAACCTCTGTCTTCACTACCTGTTACACCTTATTACCTTACTATTATTCACATTTACTCACAACTTTCTCCTGTCACAATCTCCCTCCCAAACTCTGTCACCTGTTTTTAGGATTTATTTTTAGTCTGCTACAAAGGCTGTGTCACCTGCAAATGGCTTCCTTCACTTCCCTTACCCAAACCATAGATTAGCTCCTTAATGTTACACATTTGCAACCACTTTTCTCACTACCTTATACATAAATAGATTCAGTAGAGTGACATTTATTGAGAGCCGTTTATCCTCTTTCCTTCCCACTAGCATATGCCTTGCTCTCCTGGTAGAACTCTTTGGTGCATTTAATAACTTTCCATTCACCTTATGTATTTATAGTGCTTATTATATTTTCTTTCATATTTGTTCATAATCTACCACATTAGAAAGGCAGTATCAGGAAAAGAAGATAGGTTCGTAAGTGAAAAAATCCTTCCTTTTCCGTGTTGTGGAAATTAAAATTACAGGAGTGAAACATTTCCAGTCTCCTGTATATACTCTTACGATATGCAAAATACACAGGTAGTATTGAACTTCACCATTGGGCATGTGGGATTCGTGCCCAAGCAATATACAGGATTGTCTAGTAGGCTTATCCATTGCAATGAAACCTAAGTTGCCTATCCACAGCCAAGCCACAGAGACCTATCTGATTCTCTGCTTGCCCACTTTACTTCACTCCCATGTTTACCACATCACATGTATAGGCTCTTACCCATGCATTCATAACATCCATCACTCCATTCTCCAATTTGGTATTCTTGTACCTTCTACACTTGTGCTGTTATTTCCATCCTCCATGTGTCCTAACCATTTCAGCACATCTTGCCTACCACATGTATCACTATGTAATAGAGTGTCTTCACACCACATATTGACCTTAATTTCATTTAAAATGTTTTACATTATTTTCTTTCTAAACCTGTTGGTCTTTTCTCACCATAGGTTGCATCAGGAACAGGCAGATAATACATGAGATAAGGATTTTCAGCCTTTAGTTGCCTTCTTTGACATATGGGTATATTTTTTTTCCTCTATATGTTAATATATGGTAATGTAAGGAGGACTTGAATATGCTATCTGATTAAGATTTTGGAAAGGATTCATTGCATTACATCTCTGGTGTCAGCCATAGGATTCTCTTAGGTCTTGAGGGATATTATTTCTAGTGCCATTATTTGTGTGCAAACCATGATGTCTATTATAATCTTGTAATCGGCTACCAAGTTTGAGAGTCTGACAATGAACATTTCAAATAGTTGTATGAAGCAGCAAAAATGATGGAGCTGTAAGTACAATCTGTATGTAAATTTCCCTTGGGGATGCTTGTTTTTAATGAGTCTTCAAGGCCACTCTACATATAGTTGTAGGATTATGCACTACCTTAAAGTGGGAAGTTCCTTAACAACATTGTAGTCCTTTTCATTTGGCGATAATACTTTGCCAAGAGTGACTTTTCCTTCACTATAAAAACATACAAGCAGAATGTGTGTGATGTACCCTTGGTTGTTTAATTTGTTTATGGATGGGGTGGTTAGGGAGGTAAATGCAAGAGTGTTGGAGAGAGGGGCGAGTATGCA